>QRFJ01000974.1:156213-189326 GCA_006176705.1 Cocos nucifera | reverse complement strand
CCGCATTACATTTGGTACGCACCGACTCTGCCATTTTGTCTGCCTTCTTGTTCTGACTTTGGGTCAAAGTCTACCTTCTTGACTGGTCAAATAGTTTGACCTTCATGTGATACTTTGACTTCTGTCCACGTGTCACACACCTATTGAGAAGCTGTGGGAGCCTGTCCGCTACCAGAACCTGGCAAGGAAGAGGTGCATGCACCCTTGCGTGTGCCCAAGTGGAGGCGCAGGAGTCCCTATTACAGGACTCCATCTCCTTTTGGATTCCATTAGAGTTCTCCTAAGAACCAACATTGACTGATCTAAGGTGCCCTCTAAGAGAAATCTAGGGAACTCTTATTCTCACCAATTAGATTTAGATCTAATTCATAAGATTGTGATTGGTTGGAAGAAGGGAGTTGATCAGCTTAGTCTATAAATATACCCTCCCCAACTCAAAGAAAATCTGAATTAATTGAGATCTCCAACCCCAAGGCTTTTTCCCTCTCCTCCTTCATGCCACATAGCATCTCTCCCTCTCCTCTCCACTACAAGAGTTTTGGTTCTTGGTTGGTCGATCCAGATTAAAGAAAGAGACTGAAAGCTAGAAGGCTCACTGCTGCATAGGAGACTGCTGATCTTCAAAAGAGTTTTGAAGATCCTCCAGATCAGATTCAGATTAATTTTTGAGATCGATAGAGAAGAAGAGATCTCAAGATCCAACTGAGTGGATACTGATAGAGGCAGACTTGCGTGGCTAGATCCAGAACCTTCTACTGCATACAGGATTATCAACGAGTAATAGGATTATCCACATCAAGATAAATTAAATCTGATTTAATTTATCTAATTTTATTTTAATTTTTAAAATAATAATAATCAGATCTAAAACATCCCAGATCTGATTAGGATCAAAGAAAAAAATTTTTGAAATATATCTCTTGATCCGATCCGATTTGAACGAACCTAGTCTGGGAAATCAGGATTTTTCCTTCTGGAGGATCTCGGTATGATCGTTGCTGTAGGAATCGAACTAAGAAAAAAATTTGGAAGGAGTTTGACTACTGGAGGAATCTAACTGAAGGAGAAGTCAAGATTGAAAAAAAATTCCCAATCGAAGCTGCTGAACGAGTCTGGACTGAAGGGGTTCGGCTGCTGGAGGAAGAATTTTCGATCGAAGCTCTTCCATAATTATCAGTTACATTAGGCTAAGCATCATACTAGACTTCAATGGGAGCGAATTTATCCTCAACACTAGTCCCTCCACTTTTGAGTTCAAAATTCAAAGGAAGAAAGTACAAAAAAGATAACTGCTGAAGTTCTTTTTTGGGCTTTGCATCCATTGAAGTTGAAGCTCGGGGGAGACCTTATCTTCTATTGAAGTCGAAGCTCGGAAGAGATCTTATCTTTGATTGAAGTTAAAGCTCGAAAGAGATCATATCTCCCATGGAGCTTGAGAGAGATCTTATCTTCTTTTGAAGTTGAAGCTCGGGATAGATATTATCTCTAGCCGAGGTTGAAGGAGATCCTATCTTCCATTGAAGTTAAAGCTCGAAAGAGATCTTATCTCCAACCGAGGTTAAAGGAGATCTTATCTCCTGTTGAGGTTGAAGCTTGGGAGAGATCTTATCTCCAGTCGAGGTTGAAGGAGATCCTATCTACTGTCGAGGTTGAAGCTCGGAGGAGATCTTATCTCCAGTCGAGGTTGAAGAAGATCCTATCTTTTGTTAAAGTTGAAGCTCAAGAAAGATCTTATCTCCAGCCAAGGTTGAAGAAGATCTTATCTCCTGTTGAGGTTGAAGCTCGGGGAAGATCTTATATCTAGCCGAGGTTGAAGCTCGAAAAAGATTTTATCTCTAGCTGAGGTTGAAGAAGATTCTATCTTCTGTTGAAGTTGAAGCTCGAGGGAGATCTTATCTCCAGCCGAGATTGAAGGAGATCTTATCTTCTATTGAAGTTGAGGCTCGGGGGAGATCTTATCTGCAACCGAGTTGGGGCCTCCTCACCTCATCTAAAATGAATGAGGCCTTCGACCTTGCTCACCTTAGGACGAGGTTCTTCTCCTGTCTTAAATAACCAGAGGTCTTCAACTTGCTCATGTTAAGATGAGGTTCTCCTTCTATTTTCAATAACTGGAGGTCTTCGACTTGCTCATGTTAGGATGAGGTTCTCCTGTTCCTAACATGGCAATTTTTGATTGCTTCCTTGCTATCATCACATAGTTTTTGCACCAAGAAATAATAATGTTGAAATGGAGGAGTTTTATTGAAGAAAAATTACTGGCAGTACATTCTCAGATTTTTTGAAATTCAAGATCGTGGGAGTGTTGTTCTTTCGAGCTCCTTTAGGTGATAAGTTTCGGACTGGACGACCTTCTCTATTTCATATGGGCCTTCCCAATTTAGGGCAAGCTTTTCTTGGCTTCGAGGTTGAGAGATGGTGGCTCACCGAAATACTAAGTCCCCCAGAGATAGCATTGATGATGCTGAGAGGCGGCTGATCTCCTCGTTGTTCCTCCCTCATTGGCGGTTCTGGCTGCGACAGCATCCTTGTATGATCTTCTCTTGCTTCAGACCAACATTTGAGGAATCGACCTAGCCGATCTCTCTTGGTGAGCTCATCGATCTCATCTTAGATCTGAATGCATTCTTCAGTATCATGATCATGATCATGGTGATACAAATAGTACTTGCTTCGATTGTACTTATTTGGGGAAGATCGTAATTCTTCTAATCTTGGTAGCTGATTCTTAATTTCCATCAGAACTTGAGTTTTAGGAGCATCAAGAGGGCATAGTTATGGAACCTTCTAGGGGAAGAACTTCTTTGCACCATTTTGTTGGGGCTTCTTTGACGATGAGCTCAAGAAGGAGTTCAGGCTCGCTTGCGCTCAGAGGGAGTCCGTAAGCGCGGCTGAATTTCATTTGGCCGTTCATTGATGGTGGGTTTATTAGACTCGCCTGTTTGTCACTCTCCTGTAGCTTTCTCATCCTTCAACTTGAAGATTTCTTCCGCTTGGACATATCCTTCAACCCGAGCTAGCAGATCAAAAAAGTTCTTAGAGTACTTCTTCTTCAGGAAAAATAATAAATCATTCTTCTGAAGGCCGCCACTGAGTGCGGCCATTGCAACAGACTGATCCAGGTTTTGAACCTCCAATGCAGCAGCATTAAATTGGATGACATAAGCTCGGATAGATTCTCCCACCTTCTACTTAATATTCATCAAAAAATTTAAACCTCGGTGGGGACGTCGGCTGCTAACGAAGTGAGCCGCAAACTGATGGCTCATCTGGTCAAAGAAGAAGATCGTACCTAACTTCAACATCGAGTACTAGTTGCTTACTACTCCCTTCAACGTAGATGAAAAAGCTCAACACAAGATGGCATCTGGTGTGCCATGGAGCAGCATCATGGTTCGGAAGGCCTATAGATGATCGACTGGATTCGTCGTAGCTTTCAAATTGGAAAAGCTTGAAGTTTGGCAGAATAGGCTCTTGCATAATTTGAAAAGAGAAAGAGGATCAGTGCAGACATCGTCATGGTGAGCTGAGGCGACATGGTGAAGTTTCTCAATCCATCGGTCCATCTTCTATAGTTTCTAATCAAGGATGTCATCTCGATCGCAAATCTTAGAAGACTTCTGACTGTAGATGGAGAAGATCTCTTCCGAAGAAGAATCATGGTCCGAACAAGGATCCTCTGCTCTCTATTTTCCCTTCCTAGGGGCGACGGGTATGCTAGCCCAAGTGCTCCACCTTAGAACCAATTTCTAACATTCTAATGGTGGGTTTTCTGACAGAACCGCCACCGGGGGCTGCCGCATGGTCTGCACCATTTCGATAAGGCTCTGAATCCACTACATCAGCAGATTAAATCGCTCTGGATTTACCATGGCCATCGGTGGAGGAGGAAATTGAAGTGCTAGTGGTGGAGTAGGAATGGATAGATCTGGCTCAGATCTGATAGCAGAAGTGGTAGATCTCTAGGTAGTCGCCTTCTTTGGAGGCATTTCTTAGGATTGAGGGAGAGAATGGAGATGAACCTTGAAGAAGAAGATCCATATGATCGACTGAGCACTCCTTTAAGAACAAGGGTACCTCAGGAATAGAGGGTCCTTCCTCTAGCGCCAATCCTATTGGTGCAGAATCTGGTTGACGTCGGATCGAACTGAAGTTAGGGAAGAAGAGGTCGTCATCGGTGATTCGCAAAACAAAGTCTAGTTTAGAGTCAATGGTGGTGGCTCCAGCAGGATCCTCCGACGATCAAGTCAGCTCTTCTGATCAACAGAAATGGAATGCTCAGAAAAGAATTCAGCAAACTTTTGAAAATAAGAAGAGAGCTTAGAGAAAATATATTTAAAGAATTCTTTTTTATAGATGGAGCCTATAACAGACTAGGACAGTCCCGCTTTCAGTGGCCGTCATTGCTGCAATGGAAATACTTTTCTTTGTCAGCGGCCTTCTTTTTCAGCTCTGTCTTTTTCTTCTTTCCTCCTTCCACCTTCTACTTTTTCATAGACTTCTTCTTCTTTTCGAAAGACTTTCTCTTGGAAGAAGTCCGTTCCATAGCAAGCACTGAACCTTTAGAACATTTTATGGAAAGCTCAGTAGTAACCAGCATATTCATAAGTTCGGCTAGAAAATTTTGAAGTTTATGCATATGGTAGTTCATGATGAACTATCCATATGCATCAGTCAAGGATTACAGAATTATATCATTCTACAGATCCAGATCCAACTTCACTCCAAGCTTCTCAAGCTCTTCCAAGTCCTTGATCATCATCAGACAATGATCTTGGACTGACTGTCCATCATGTATTTTTGCCTTGAAAAGTCATTTAGTGACTTGATACTTGGCTCCACGACTCTGTTCACCAAACATCTCTTGTAGGTGAGCCAACATTTGATGGACAGTTCTGATATCTTCATGTTGGCGCTGAAGTTCATCAGACATCGAGCCCAACATATAGTATCTGATCTTATTATCTTCGTCCATCCACTTTTCAAGAGATGCTCTCTATTTAGCAGATGGATGAGCTGGTAAGGTGGGAGGATCCTGGTCCAATACATGAGTTAACTTCTTAAAATCCAAAATAATTTTGAAGTTTCGAAGCCAATCCTTATAATTGGGTCTGGTCAATCTATGGATGTCCAGGATACGTGCTAGTGGGTTAGACGCAGACATTTTTCTATAGAGAATCAAAGTTTCTAGTTAGATATTGTAATTAAGATTTGACCAATTTATTTAGGAGTTTTATTTTTAAATAAATTAGCTTCCACTATTTTTTTAGATCCCTACACTCCCTCTGTAGAGATGTGAAAATCTTCATGATCAATGATTTCTAGTGGATGGTGCAGTCTCACCAACTGACTCATCATCTCACCTAACAGTTATTGGTGATGGATCAGCCAATGAGTGAACAACTCTTGTTCAATGATTCTCTAATCATGGTGCACCCAAACTTGATCTCTAATTTATAAATCTCATCGTGCTTGGAATATTGATCCACTCCTTAGTTAAGTCAAATTCACCATTTACACAGATTGGATTCCTAATTGAGTCTCTCACTGTATCCGAAATATTGAGCCCAATCCATTCTCCATCCCGTAGCATCCAATGCCTAATAGACATGGTTGCATCTTTCTGGTGCAACTAAACCACTGTAACCAGCCGAGAACAATCAACCTCAGAAAGGGCCCGCACATCTATAATGATGGAAGACCTTAGACTTAATCTTTTCTTAGGGAGATTTGATTTAGATCTCATTAAACTAGACTTGACATAGTCATAACCATTATGACTAACCTAGTGGCATGGGTTAGCTCAGATTATTGACCACCTCATATCAGAACTGAGCCAACAAATATGGCCAGGTAAATGAGACCGATGGAAGGGATTTGCCATAAACTCGATAAAAATGCATTCGAGTTGAGTAGCTCCTAATTAAAAACCAATCGGTCGTATCTGCTAAACTTACCTTAGACACCAAATTATTGAGCTAGAATCAATCGAGTTAGCCTACAATCCAGACTCTAACCACTAAATCTAATTAGGTCTTAGCTTGATCGATCACTCATGTGACTCGATTTTGATCTAGACTTAATCCTATTAGGCCGGTCAATTTAAGTACTGTTGATCCCATCTAACCAATGCTTGATTCGATTTGATCAACCACTTAGACCTAATTGAGCTACCCAAGTCCGAATCCAATATTATGAATATGTCTTAGATCTAAAATTCTTAATTTTAGACTTAATTAATATTTTATAATCTTAATTCTTAATTAAATTTAGGGTTCATAAATAAAATATGTATATTAAATCCTAGGGTTTCAGGATCTAGAGTTTTGCAGAAAGTAAGTTCTTGATTTTTTATTAAGGACCAATGCGCAGCATCCCTACACATCATAAGAATATCCCATCACATGGAAGGAGAGGGTATTTAAATTCTACTTTATTCTTATGATCGGACGGCCAAGGGGAACGCTTTAATCGAAAATATACAAAACTATAAAACTAGTTAGATCTACATCATATATCTCATATACAAAAATTGATCTAGCTATAAAAATATTTTGCATACATCTCATGTATCACATCATGCATATTTTTAGATCTAAATTATCTCATAATTATCTAAAAAATTAGATTTAAATTGACATCAAAATAAATTCTAATCTAGATAATTATGTAGAACTATTCTACAACTAGTCTAAACATGCATTCATCATATCTCATATGATCCAAAAATTAAATAATTTTATTTTTTTATTTTTTAGATCTTATTATAATAATTATAATATTAAAAAATAATAAATAAATATATCTAAAATTATAACTTAATCAAATTAAATTATGATCATGCAAGACTATGTATAGAATAGTTCTATTTTACAACTAGTCATGCATCTTATAAAACTTAGATCTAAATTATTTAATTTTAATTTTTTTAATTTTAGATCTAATCATATCTCATGTGATATCTAAAATTTTCTATTTAATAAATTAAAAATAAATTTAAATTAGATCTAAATAATTTTTAGAACCTGGCTCTGATATCGGTTGAAGGAAAATCTTGATTTTTCGAGTCAGGTTCGTTCAAATCTGATTGGATCAAGAGAGATATTTAAAAAATTTCTCTTATAAATCAAGATCAGATCTAAAATATTTTGGATTTAAGTTTATAGATTTAATAAATAAAAATAAATTAAATTAAATTTGATATAATTTATATCTTGATGTTGGGTAATCAGATTATCCTTTGATGATCATGCTGTTTGCCTGAGGTTCTGGATCTAGCCACGCAAATGCCTGGCCTCTATCGATATCCATTCAGACTGGACCTAGAGATCTTTTTCTTCTTTATCATCTTTTCAAATATCAGATCTAGATCTAATTTGGAGGATCTTCAAAACTTCATTCAAAAATCTGCAGTCGTCTCTGCAGCAGTACTGTCTTCTTTCTTTCTCGTCACCTTTCTTTTGCCTGGATCGCACCAAACTAGAGTCCAAATATCCTTGGGCGTGGAGAGGAGAGAGAGGACTAGAAGATGGCATAGAGGAGGGAGAGGGGCAGCCTTGGGGCATGGGCTAAGAGAGAACTCTACTAAAGTTAGGCGCATATAGGGTTTATATAGATCTTGCTATGCCATGCAGTGCCACATCATCTCGGCCAATCATGTCACTTCGTGCAATCAGATCTAAATTTGATTGATGGGATGACATCACCTGATCCAATCAGATGAGAGCCCCCTCAATTCATCCTTAGATGGCACCTAAGACTGGTCAAAGTCTATTCCTAGGCACCACTTAAGTAGAATCCAAGAAGCAACTTGGAGTTCCATCCGTATGGGACTCCAGGCATCCCTATCCATGGGCACATGCCTCCCTAGGCATGCACCCCCTCCTTTCTAATTTCTAGCAAGGGAAGAAGCCCCTATTTTCTCTCCTATGGGTGCATGACACTTGGACAGATGTCTAAGTATCAAAGGTCAACGTTTAATCAAAGTCAAAGACAAGAATTAGTAGATGACGAAAAATGGCAGGTGTTGTCTCAAATTTATCTCATAAATTAAGACAATCCTTTTCTGATCTAGACAAACTCTAGTCAGATCAAGTAAAGATACCTGAGTGAGCACAAATATATTTGGCTCAGTCGAGACAACTTTTAATGATAGTAGAAGGAGAACGTTAGGCTCAAACATGTGCTAGCACGATTTTCTTAAACCTAATTGAATCTTATTCAAATCAATTAAACTGGATTAGCCCAATTGATGATATCTAGATCCAAACCCTTGTTTGTGTGATCTAGTTAGATTCAGTTCTGTATGATAATGGGTTATGTCACGATCTCTATCATCAACATCATCGAAACTTCTTTCGATGGACTAGAACTCTTTTGATTTAGACAACTTAGAATGATTGATCATCTAAATTATTCTAATTGCTTCAAAAATCCATCAGTGAGACCTAGCAGTATATGGTGGCAACCCATAAAAACTAAAAATGAACCTCTCGGTGTAGCTACCTGTGTGATTAAGTTCTTCTATCTTGAGCCTCGATCAGATTAGGGTTAAGGTGAACTCGTCAAACCCTAATTTCTGTCATATAATTTAACCATTCGATTCAAGTTCGATGTGAAAATCTTAATAGAAACTTTTTCTGTTATTTCACTTTGCCATGGCCATGGGCTTATGGACTTGATTCTCATGATCATCATAGGGTTGCTCCTCATCCACCGAGGTAGATAGATTCCATCTTGGTGCAATCCAATTCCTACAATGAATATGTTATAGCCAACATACACCTCAGAATTTCGAATGGCTAGGAGACTAAGTCATGGTGTAGTCAAACTATAACACCCTCAAGGTGAACTACCGACGCACCTTAAATCAAAGAACTAGACACACCACTGCAGCTTCGAGTCAGTCATCGATGAGAAGATAGACTTCCTTATGACTGCTCGAGGTAGTCACGCTCAGTGCCCTCGTTCTCTAATGAGTACCTATACTCTCGCTCTGGTATCTCTACACTGTAGACTCAAGACTCATCTACTATAAAGAAGCGATTGTATACCAACCTTCTGGATCAATCACTATCTTCATGATGATCCTACGGTCGGGAGCATTTTATGAGTTAATAACGAAAATTCATGTCTTAAATTTTCAACTCTTGAAAATATGAATTATCATTATCATTAACTCAAGGGATATATCATAGACACTAAATACACATTTATGATAGAAAATAATCCATTTTATTATTTATAGTTAAAATTATAATTTTATCCTTAGAAGTGTATTACAAGTGTCAGCCAATTCTGACTTCTAGGGCACACATATCTAACAGATCTGATCTTAAAATTCTTCAAAACTTCTTTTGAAGAAGCAACAGTCATCTTTTTCAACAGTGCTTTCTTCTTCCTGATCTGGGCGCCTTTCTTCCTTAGATGGCACTTGAACTAGTGCCCAACTCCTTGGATGTAGAGATAGGAAAGAGAGAGTCAGATGAGGCATGGAAGAGAGAGAGAGGTGTTAGATATGTGTGTCCTAAAAGTCAGAATTGGCTGACACTTGTTATACACTTCTAAGGATAAAATTATAATTTTAACTATAAATAATAAAATAGATTATTTTCTATCACAATATGTATTTAGTGTCTGTGATACATCCCATGAGTTAATGGCATAGTAGTTCTTATTTTTAAGAGTTAAAAATTTAAGACATGAATTTTCATTATTAACTCGTAAAATGCTCCTGACCATAGGATCATCATGAGGATGATGATTAATCCAGAAGGTTGGTGTATAATTGCTTCTTTATAGTAGATGAGTCTTGAGTCTACGGTGTAGAGACATCAGAGCAAGAGTATAGGTACTCATTAGAGAATGAGAGTATTGAGCGTGACCACCTCGAGCAGTCATTAGAAAGTCTACCTTCTCGTCGATGACTAGCTTGAAGCTGCAGTTATGTGTCTGGTTCTTTGACCTGAGGTGCATCAGTAGTTCATCTTGAGGATGTTATAGTTTGATTACACCATGACTCGATCTCCTAGCTATTCAAAATCCTGAGGTATATGTTGTCTATAGCATGTTCATTGTAGAAATTAGATTGCACCAATAGAAAATCTATCTACCTCGATAGATGAGTAGCCCTATGATGATCATGAGAATCAAGTCCATAAGCCCATGGCCATGGCAGAGTGAAATAATAAAAAGAATTTCTATTAAGGTTTCACATTAGAGTTGAATCAAATGATTAATCATATGACGGATATTAGGGTTTGACAAGATTACCTTAACCCCAATCTAGTTGGGGCTCAAGATAGAAGAACTTAATCACACAAGTAACTGCACCAAGAGGTTTATTTTCAGTTCTGATGGGTTACCACCATATGCTGCTTGGTGTCACTGATAGATTTTGTGAGCAATTAGAATGATTTAGATGATCAATCATACTAGCTATCTGAATCAGAAAAGTTCTGATCCATCGAAAGGTGTTTCGATGATGTCGATAATAGAGATCGTGACATATCTCATTACCATACGGAACTGAATCTAACTGGATCACATAAATAAGGGTTTTGATCTAGATATCATCAATTTGACTAATCTAGTTCAATTGATTTGAATTAGATTCAATTAGGTTCAAGAAAATTGTGCTACCATATGATTGAGCCTAATGTTCTTCATTAATTATCATTAAAGTTTATCTCGACTGAGCCAAATATGTCTGGGCTCACTCAGATACCTTTACTTCATCTGACTGGAGCTTGTCTAGGTCAGAAAAGGATTATCTTAATTTATGAGATGAATTTAAGACAACACCTGCCATTTTTCGTCACCTACTAAATCCTATTTCGGAGTTGACCTTTGACACTTAGACATCTATCCATGTGTCAAGCCATCATAGGAGAGAGTTTATCGACCAGTCCACCTACTAAAAAGTAGATGGATAAGGGGCACACTTCTAAGGAGGCATGCGCCCATGGATAAAGCATCTGGAGTCTCGTACAGATGGGACTCTAATTACTTCAGGGATTCTACTTGGATGGCACCTAGAAGACTACTTTGACCCAGTCTTGGCACCATCTAAGGATCATTCAGAGGAGCTCTCATCTGATTGGATCAGATGATGTCATTCCATCAATCAGATTTAGATCTGATTGCATAAAAAGTCCTGATTAGTCGAGATGATGTGGCACTACATGGTGCAAAAGGGTCGATAAAAGCCCTGTCTGCGCCAAGATCAAAGATGCTTGACCCATTGCCTACGCCACAAGGCTACCCCTCTTTCTCTTCCATGCCACCTTTAGATGTTCTCCCTCCTATCCATGCCCAAGAATTTTTGGGTACAAGTTTGGTGAGATCTAAGCAAGAGAAGGCGACAGAAAAAGAAAGAAGGCAGCACTACTGCAAGAGACAACTCACATCTTCGAAAGGAATTTTGAAGATCTTCAAAATCAGATTCAGATCTGATTTTTGAAGAAGTAATAAAGAAGAAGAAGATCTCTAGATCTTATCTGAGTAGATACCGATAGAGGTCAGGTACTTGTGTAGCTAGATCCAGAACCTCAGGCAGACATCAGGATCATCACAGGATAATCAGATTTTCTATAATAAGACAAAATTAAATTAGATTTAATTTATTTTTTATTTTTTTTATTTTTTTATTAGATCAATAATATTAGATCTAAAAGGTCTCAGATCTGATTTATATCTAAGAAATTTTTTTTTAAAATATTTCTCTTGATCCAATCAGATCTGAACGAACCTGATCCAAAAAACTAGAATTTTTCTTCAATTGGTATCAAAGCTAGGTTGCATTTTCCATTAGATCTAATTTTATTTTAATTTTGATCTAATAATTTAATAATTTTAGATATCACATTAGATATGATTAAATATAAAATTAAAAATTAAAAAAAAATTAAATAATTTAGATCTAAGTTGTACAAGATGCATGACTAGTTATAGAATAGAATTGTTCTATATATAGTCTAGCATGATCATAATTTAATTTGATTAGTTATAATTTTTAAATCTATTTACTTATTATTTTTTAATATTATAAATATTATAATAAAATCTAAAAAATAAAAAAAATTATTTAATTTTTGTTCATATGAGATATGATGAATGCATGTTTAGACTAGTTATAGAATAGTTCTACATAATTATCTAGAATAAATTTTAATTTGATATGATCAATTTAAATTTAATTTTTTAGATAATCATGAGATAATTTAGATCTGAAAATATGCATGATATGATACATGAAGATGTATGCAAAATATGTTTATAGTTAGATCAATTTTTTATATATGAGATATATGATGTAGATCTAACTAGTTTTATAGTTTTTATATTTCTGATTAGGACGATCTCCTTGGCCATCTGATCATAAGAATAAAGTAGAATTTAAATGCCCTCTCCTCCCATTTGATGGGATGTTTTTATGATCTGTAGGGGTGCTACGTATTCGTTCTTAATAAAAAATCTAAAACTTATTTTCTGCAAAACTCTAGATTCTAAAACCCTAGGATTTTATTTACATATTTTGTTTGTGAATCCTAAACTTAATTAAGAATTAAGATTATGAAATTTGTTAAGTTTAAAAATTAAGAATTTTTAGATTTAAGACATATTCATAAAATTGGCTTCAGACTTGGGTAGCTCAATTAGGTCTAGCGGTTGATCAAACCGAATCAAGAGTTGGTTAGATGGGATCAAGAGTGCTTAAATTGACTAGCCTAATAGGATTAAGTCTGGGTCAAGATCGAATCACATGAGTGATCGATCAAGCTAAGACCTAATTAGGCTTAGTGGTTAGAGTTTGGATTGTATGCTAACCTAATTAGTTCTGGCTCAACAATTTGGTGTCTAAGGTTAGTCTGGCAGATACGATCGACTAGTTTTTAATTGAGAGCTACTCGACTCAAATACATTCTTATCGCGTTAATGGTATATCCCTTCCATCGGTCTCACTTACCTGGCCATATTTATCGATCCAGTCCTGATCTAAGGTGGTTAACAATCCGAGCTAACCCATGCCACTAGGTTAGTCATAATTGTTATGGCTATTGTAAGTCAAGTTTAAAGAGATCTAAATCAAATCTTCCTAAGAAAAGATTAAGTCTAAGGTCTTCCACCATTGTAGATATGTAGGTCCTTTTCGAGGTTGATTGTTCTCGGTTGGTTATAGTGGTTCAGTTGCATTGGAAAGATGCAACCATGTCTATTAGGCATTGGATGCTATGAGCTAGAGGATAAATTAGGCTCAATATTTTAAATACGGTGAGAGACCTAATTAGAAATCCAATCTATGTAAATGGTGGATCTGACTTAACTAAGGAGTGGATCAATATTCAGAGCATGGTGAGATTCATGAATTAGAGACCAAGTTTGGGTGTATCATGATTAGAGAATCATTGGATAAGAGTTATCCACTCATTGGCTAACCCATCATCAATAACTGTTAGATGAGGTGATGAATCAGTTGGTGGGACTGCACCATCCATTAGAAATCTATAATGATGAAGATTTCACATCTCTATAGAGGGAGTGTAGGGATCCGAGAAAATAGTAAGAGCTAATTTATTTAAAAATTAAACTTCTAAATAAATTGATTAAGTCTTAATTACAATATCTAACTAAAAACTTTGACTCTCTACAGAAAAAGCAAAATATCTACATCCAATCCACTAGCACGTATCCTGGACACCCGTAGACTGACAAGATCCAATTACAAGGATTGGCTTCAAAACTTCAAAATTATTTTGGGTTCCAAGAAGTTAACTCATGTATTGGATCAGGATCCTCCCACCTTACTAGCTCATCCATCCGTTGAATAGAGAGCGTCTCTTGATAAGTGAACGGACGAAGATAACAAGATCGGATACTGCATATTGGGCTCGATGTTTGATGAGCTTTAGTGCCAACATGAAGATATCAAGACTACCTACCAAATGTTGGCTCACCTATAAGAGATGTTTGGTGAACAGAGTCGTGCAGTCAAATATCAAATCACTAAATGACTATTCAAGGCTAAAATGTGTGATGGATAATCAGTCCAAGATCATTATCTGATGATGATCAAAGACTTGGAAGAGCTTGAGAAGCTCGGAGTGAAGTTGGACCTGGATCTACAAAATGATATAATTCTGCAATCCTTGACTGATGCATATGGGCAGTTCATCATGAACTACCATATGCATAAACTTCAAAATACTCTGGCCGAGCTTATGAACAAGCTGGTTACTGCTGAGCTTTCAATGAAAGGTTCTAAAGGCTCAGTATTTACTACGGAATAGACTTCTTCCAAGAGAAAGTCTTTTGGAAAGAAGAAGTCTGTGAAAAGGCAGAAGGTGAAAGGAGGAAAGAAAAATAGGCAGAGCTGAAAAAGAAGTCCGCTGATAAAGAAAAATATTTTTATTACAATACTGACGACCACTGAAAGCAGAACTATCCTACATACCTGGCCACCCTGAAGATAAAGAAGGAGGCAGGTCCTTCTGGAGGTATGCTCGTTATTGAATCTAATCTTATGGTTTTTTTTGCATCCAGTTGGATGCTTGACTTTGATTTTAGTACTCATTTATGTACTTTCATACAGGATCTTGAGGATGGCAGGAGGCTGAGGGATGGTAAGATGATCATATGCATTGGAAATGGAGCAAGAATTGCTGTTGTGGCCATAGGAACCTACCTTCTTCGACTATCATCTGGTTTAGATTTAGTACTTAAGGAGTGTTATTATGTGCCTATAGCAAGCAGAAATTTGATTTTTGTTTTATGTTTAGCACTAGAAGGCTATGTAATTAGTTTTCTTAAGGACCATTATAACATTCTTTATAAAAAAAATAAAATTACAAGTAGTTTCCTTATCAACGGTCTTTACCTGTTACATATTGATGTATCTATTTTTAATATTGAGCAAAATGTGAATGCCATAAAATCAAAATGATCCAGTGATAGTCCGAATGATAGGTATCTATGGCACCGTAGACTAGGTTATATAGCAGAAGATAGGGTCAACAAATTAGAAAAAATTGGGCTATTAAGTCCATTGACTTTCGAGTCATATCCAATTTATGAATCATGTCTTCATGGCAAAATGACTAAACTTTCTTTTATGGGACATGGGGAAAGGGCCATGAATTTACTTATCCTAGTACATACTGATGTGTGCGGCCCATTTGATTTGCCGGCTAGAGATAATTTTATCTACTTCATAACCTTCATTGATAATTTATCTCGGTATGGGTATATGTATCTTATGAGACACAAGTCTGAAGTCTTTGAAAAGTTTAAAAAATTTAGACATGAAGTAGAAAAGCAGACTAAAAAATTCATTAAGGTTCTTCGATTAGATCGAGGAGGTGAATACCTTAGTTGAAAATTCTTAGACTATCTCAAGTAGAATGGCATAGTCTCTCAATGGACTCCACCTAAAATATCTTAACTTAATAAAATTTTAGAACGAAGGAACCAGATCCTATTAGATATGGTTCGATCTATGATGAGATTCACAAATCTCTCTAATTTTTTTTGGGGATAGTTTGTTAACTATTATATATTTATTGAATAGAGTTCCTTTTAAAATCATTCCTACCACACCGTATGAGATATGACATGGTAAGAAACCAAGTCTGAATCATCTCAGAATTTGGGATTGTCTGGCTCACGTCAAAAGACAACAAGCAGACAAGTTAGACTATAGGTCCTTTAGAGCTTGATTCATAGGATATCCTAAAGAGTCATTAGGATATTATTTCTACATTTCAAAAGATCACAATGTGATTGTGAGTCGACATGCCATCTTTTTTGAAAAATAATTTATTCAAGATGGTGGCATTGGAAAGTAGATCAAGCTAGAGGAGAAAGTCTCCCAAGAGTAAAGAGCTAAGGACCCTTTGAAACCAAATCAGGTTGAGCTAATACAATCACTACCTTCTCCACCTCAAAGATCGAAAAGGGTTTCTCGTCATCCTGAGAGGTACTTAGGTACTATTTTAGAGGAAGTAGAGAAAATGTTCCTCGTAGGTAATGGAGTTCATGTTGATAATCCCAAAATCTATAACGAGGTGATACAGATATTGACTCCGAGAAATAGTTAGAGGCAATGAAGTCAGAAATTGACTCGATGCACTCAAACTAAGTCTGAACCTAAGTAGATCCACTAGAAGGTATAGTACCTATTGGGTGTAAATAGATCTACAAGAGAAAAATTAGTGCAGATGGGAATGTAAAGACATTCAAAGCTAGATTAGTGGCAAAAGGTTATATTCAGCACGAAGGCATTGACTATCAGGATACCTTTTCGCCAGTAGCCATGCTTAAATTCATTCATACAATGCTTACTGTTGCAGCCTATTTTGATTATGAAATATGAAAATGGACGTAAAAATGGCGTTCTTAAATGGATATCTTGAGGAAGATATCTATATAGAACAGCCGCTGGGTTTCACATCTAGTGAGACTGATCACAAAGTATGCAAGCTGCAAAGGTCCATATATGGACTTAAGCAAGCATCTCAGATATGGAATACTTATTTTAATGATGTGATCAAATTATTTGATTTCATCAAGAATGAGGAGGAATCATGTATTTTTAGAAAGATCAGTGGGAGCGCTATTATCTTCCTCGTACTGTACGTAGATGATATCCTCCTTATTGGGAATGATATTTTCATGTTGACCATAGTTAAAATATGGTTATCTAAAGAATTCTCCATGAAAGACCTAGGAGAAGCATCCTTCATTCTTGGAATCAAAGTCTATAGAGATAGACTGAATAGGATGCTAGGTCTTTTACAGAAGATGTACATAGAGGAAGTGCTAAAGAGGTTTAGCATGAAAAACTCCGAGAGGGAATTAGTACCCTTCAGACTTGGCATTCATCTCTCCAAGAAAATGTATGTCAACATACCAGAGGAGATTGAATGCATGAGCAAGATCCCTTATGCTTATGTAATAGGAAGCCTCATGTATGCCATGTTATGTACACGACCTGATATAGCCCATGCTGTGAGTGTCACAAGCAGATATCAGTCAAATCCAGGAGAAGTACACTGCGCTTCTATGAAATATATCCTTAAGTACTTAAGAAGAATTAAGGATATGTTCTTGATTTTTAGTAATGGAGAACTCAAAGTCCAAGAGTATACAGACTCAGATTTTATGTTCGATATAGATCATCGAAAGTCGACATCTGGGAATTTATTTGTGTGTAATGGTGGTGCTGTCTGTTGGAAGAATTCCAAATGGACAGTAATAGCAGATTTCACAATGGAAGTAGAATATATCACTGCGTCAGAAGCTATGAAGAAGGCATTCTGATACAAGAAGTTTGCCGCAGAGATTGGAGTGATGCCATCAGATGCCATTCCTCTGTACTGCGATAATAATGGTGCCATAGCTCTTGCTAAGGAGCCGAGGTCTCCCCAGAAATCCAAACACATCGAGCAGTGATATTACCTCATCCATGATTATCTCGAGAAAGGATACGTCGAGGTCAAGAGAGTTGACTCCACAGATAATGCGGTAGACCCACTTACAAAGCTATTGGACTAGCAGAAGATCGAAACCCACTTTGAGAAGATGGGACTTAGATTTGTAGCCAATTGGCTTTAGATCAAGTTGGAGTTTGTTAGATATGTGTGCCCTAGAAGCCAAAATTGATTGACACTTGTTATACACTTCTCAGAATAAAATTATAATTTTGATTACAAATAATAAAATAAATTATTTTCTATCATAATGTGTATTTAGTGTCTGTGATACATTCCTTGAGTTAATGGCGATGATAGTTCTTATTTTCAAGAGTTAAAAATTTAAGACATAAATTTTCATTATTAACTCATAAAATGCTCCTGACCATAGGATCACTATGAAAATGGTGATTGATCGAAAAGGTTGGTGTACAATCACTTCTTTATAGTAGATGAGTCTTGAGTCTATGGTGTAGAGACATCAGAGTGAGAGTACAGATACTCGTTAGAGAATGAGGGCACTGAGCATGACCACCTCCAGCAGTCACTAGGAAGTCTACCTTCTCGTCGATGACTAGCTCCAAGCTGTAGTTATGTGTTTGGTTTTTTGACCTAAGGTGCATCGGCAGTTCACCTTAAGGGTGTTATAGTTTGACTACACCATGACTCGATCTTCTAGGCATTCGGAACCCTGAGGTGTATGTTGGCTATAGCATGTTCATTGTAGGAACTGGATTGCACCAATAGAAAATCTATCTACCTCGGTAGATGAGGAGTAGCCCTATGATGATTATGAGAATCAAGCCCATAAGCTCATGGCCATGGCAGAGTGAAATAATAGAAAGAGTTTATATTAAAGTTTTCACATTGGACTTGAATCAAATGATTAATCATATGATGGATATTAGGATTTGATGATATTATCTTAACCCCAATCCAGTCGGGGCTCAAGATAGAAGAACTTAATCACATAGGTAACTACATCGAGAGGTTCACTTTCAGTTCTGATGGGTTACTACCATATGCTGCTAGGTGTCGATAGTGGATTTTGAGAGCAATTAGAATGATTTAGATGATCAATCATACTAGTTGTCTGAATCAAAAAAGTTCTGATCCATCGAAAGATATTTCGATGATGTCGATGATAGAGATCGCGACATATCTCATTACCATACGAAACTGAACCTGACTGAATCACACAAATAAGGGTTTCAATCAGGATATCATCAATTGGACTAATCTAGTTCAATTGATTTGAATTAGATTCAATTAGGTTCAAAAAAATCGTGCTAGCACATGATTGAGCCTAATGTTCTCCTTTAATTATCATTAAAGTTTGTCTTGACTAAGCCAAATGTGTCTGAGCTCACTCAGGTACCTTTACTTGGTCTGACTGGAGTTTATCCAGATCAGAAAAAGATTATCTTAATTTATGAGATGAATTTGAGACAACACCTGCCATTTTCCATCACCTACTAAATCCTATTTCAGACATTTGGTCAAATATTGATCTTTGATACTTAGACATCCGCCCATGTGTCAAGCCATCATAGGAGAGAGTTCTTGGACCAGTCCACCTACTAAAAAGTAGATGGATAAGAGGTGCATGCCTAGGGAGGCATGCACCTATAGATAAAGCATCTGGAGTCCTGTATAGATGGGACTCCAGTTGCTTCGAGGATTCTACTTGGATGGCACCTAAAAGACTGCTTTGACCCAGTCTTGGCACCATCTAAGGATGATTCAGAGGAGCACTCATCTGATTGGATCAGATGATGTCATTCCATCAATCAAATTTAGTTCTAATTGCACAAAAAGTCATGATTGGCCGGGATGATGTGGCACTGCATGGCGCAATAGGGTCTATAAAAACCCTACCAAGATCAAAGATGCTTGACCCATTACCCACACCACAAGGCTGCCCCTTTTCCTCTTCCATGCCACCTTCAGGTGTTCTCTCTCCTATCCATGCCCAAGAATTTTTGGGCACAAGTTTGGTGCGATCCAAGCAAGAGAAAGGCGACAGGAAAAGGAAAAAGGTAGCACTGCTGCAAGAGACAACTTACATCTTCGAAAGAAGTTTTAAAGTTCTTTAAAATCAGATCTAGATCTGATTTTTGGAGAAATGATAAAGAAGGAGGAGATCTCTAGATCCTATCTGAGTGGATACCGATAGAGGCCAGGCACTTGCGTGGCTAGATCCAGAACCTCAGGCAGACATCAAGATCATCATAAGATAATTAGATTACCCATAATAAGATAAAATTAAATTAAATTAAATTTATTTTTTTATTTTATTTAATTTTTTTTATTAGATCAATAATATCAGATTTGAAAAATCTCAGATTTGATCTAGATCCAAGAGAAAAATTTTTGAAATATCTCTCTTGATCCAATCAGATCTGAACGAATCTGATCTAGAAAACTAGATTTTTCCTTCCTTGGGGCATGGGAATTATGCAACCTTGGGGCATGGGAATTATGCAAAAACTATTTAACCCTAGGTGCGATAGGGTTTAAATAGATCCTGCTGTGCCATATAGTGCCACATCATCCCAACCAATCAGAGGCATTCATTCAATCAGATTTAAATCTGATTGATGGAATGATGTCATCTGATCCAATTAGATCAGAGTCCCTCAAAAATTTACATAGATGGTGCCAAGATTGGATAAAACAAAACTCTTTGGTGCCTAGATATTTAAAACCATCAAGAAACCCCGGAGTCCCATCTATATGGGACTCCATCCCTTATCCATATGGGGAACATGCCTAGGGTGGCATGCGCCCTCTCTCTTACCTCGTTTAGCAGGAGGACAAGAGCCCCAAGTGCTCTCCCATAGGTGCATGACATATGGCCCTATGTCCAAGTATCCAGGGTCAACTTTTGACCATGTCCAAAAATAAGAATTAGCAGGTGATAGAAATTAGCAGGTGTTGTCTTAAATTCATCTAATAAATTAAGACAATCCTTTTCTGATCTGGATAAGCTTCAGTCAGACTAAGACAAGGTTCCTAAATGAGTCCAAATAATTTTGGCTCAGTCAAGATGAACCAAAATGATTACAAAAGAAGAATGTTAGGCTCAATCATATGCTAGCATGATTTCCTTGAACCTAATTAGATCTAATCCCAATCAATTGAACTGGGTTAGTCCAATTGATGACATCTAAATCTAAATTCTTATTTGTGTGATCCAGTTAGGTTCAGTTCTGTATAGTAATGAGACATGTCGCGATCTCTATCATCGACATCATCGAAACACCTTTCGATGGATCAGAATTTTTCTAATTCATACAATTAGAATGATTGATCATCTAAATCATTCTAGTTGCTTTCAAAATCCACCAGTGACATCTAACAGTATATGGTGGTAATCCATCAGAACTGAAAGTAAATCTCTCAGTGTAGCTATCTTTGTGATTGGGTTCTTCTATCTTAAGCCCTGACTGGATTAGGGTTATGGTGAACTCATCAAACCCAATATCCGTCATATGAATTAATCATTCGATTCGAGTCCAATATGAAAATCTGATAGAAACTCTTTCTATCATTTTCACTCTACCATAGCCATGAGCTTAAAGACTCAATCTTCTAATTATCATAGGACTACTCCTCATCTACCGAGGTAGATAGATCCCCTATTGGTGCAATCTAATTTCTACTATGAACATGCTATAGCCAATATACACCTCAAGATTTTGAATGGCTAGGAGATCGAGTTATGGTGTAGTCAAACTATAACATCCTCAAGATGAACTGTCGATGCACCTTAGGTTAAAGAACCAGACACCACTATAGCATCGAGTCAATTATCGACGAGAAAGTAGACTTTCTTATGACTGCTTGAGATGGTCACACTCAGTGCCCTCATTCTCTAATGAGTAACTGTACTCTCATTTCGGTGTCTCCACACCATAGATTCAAGACACATCTATCCTAAGAAAGTGATCGTATACCAACCTTCTGAATAAAAAATACTATTTTCCACTACAGGATCGTGCAGATCTGATCAGATCTGAGATATATTTTTTTTAAAATTTTTAAATGATTTGATCAGATCTAAGAGTTCTTAGATCTAATCATGGTGATCTAATATTGAAAATTAAAAATTAAAATTAAATTAGATTTAATTTAAAGTATCTGATTGGGTAATCTAATTATCCTGCAATGATCCTGTTGACTCTTGAAGTTCTGGAAGGAGCCACGCACGTGCCTAACCTCCATCGGTGTTCACTCGAGTAGAATCTAAATATCTTCTCCTCATGAATCTTTTCTCCAAAAACTAGATCTGGATCTAATCCGAAGAATTTTCAAAACTATTTTTGAAGGTAGCCCATCCATCACTCGAACATCATCGTGTAGATACTGAATATTATGCCAAAAACCTTGGACCTTCTTTTTAGATTTGTACCTAAATATTTAGCTTGTAGAAGAGAAGAAGAGAGAGGATAAAGGGGGCATGAGATATCAGAAATGGCAGAGTTTGGGTGTGAAAAATTATTTCTTGCATTGAATGCACTTTGACATGAGAAAGGCTTTTATGTCCAACACCTACCTAAAGTTCCTTTTGATCAAAATAACTTATTTATTTTATCATTAGAACTCTAAGACTTATTCTCCATGAAAAACCATCAGATCTCATCTATTTTTTTTCATCAAAAATGATTCAAAAAGGTGTCGACATGAGTAGATAAGGAGGAGTCCACTGCGCTTAGGACTCTTCCCTTAAGAGTGTGATCCAAATCAAACTCTATCATAACTCAGTCTAGACACCTCTAAAAATTATGAAATTTAGTACACCCAATGTATAATCATGCTCTATCACATATCCAAAAATTAGATCAAAATGATTTCTAGAGAATTTTCTAGAAGCATCTGATCAGGTGACCCTCAATTCTCTCAAATAGGTCAACTTTTGACCCTAGTCTAGTTTGACTAAGAATTGATTTAATTTCTATAATTAATCTGATCTGGAGTTATTCCAATCAGATGAAAATAAATTCATTCTAAATATAAGAATGAGTCAAATTAAATTTGACTCAATTATGATAAATCAGAAAGATTTCAAAAGGAGAAAGTCAGGCTCAATCATGTGCTAGCATGATTATCTTGAACCTGATTGGATCTAATCCAAATCAATCAAACTGGCTTAGCTTAATTGATGACATCCAAACCCAATCCCTTATTTATGTGATCTAGTTAGGTTCAATTCTATATGGTAATAAGATATGTCGTGATCTCCATCATCGACATCATTAAAATACCTTTTGATGGATCAAAATTTTTTTGATTCATACAATTACAATGATTGATCGTCAAAATCATCCTAATTGCTCTCAAAATCTACTAGTGGCACCTATCAATATATGGTGGCAACCCATCAGAACTAAAAGCGAACCTCTCAGTACAATTATCTGTGTGATTGGGTTCTTCTATCTTGAGCTCCGACGGGATTAGGGTTAAGGTGAACTCGTCAAACCCAATATCCATCATATGAATTAATTATTCGATTCGAGTCCAATGTGAAATCCTAATAGAAACTCTTTCTATCATCTTCACTCTGCCATGGCCATGGGCTTATGAACTCAATCTCATGATTATCATAGGGCTACTCCTCATCTACCGAGGTAGATAGATCCCCTATTAGTGCAATCCAGTTCCTACAATGAACATGCTATAGCCAACATACACCTCAAGATTCTGAATGGCTAGAAGATCGAGTTATGGTATAGTCAAACTATAACACCCTCACGGTAAACTATCGATGCACCTTAGGTCAAAGAATCAGACACACCACTACAGCATCGTGTCAGTCATCGACGAGAAAGTAGACTTCTTTATGACTGCTCAAGATGGTCACACCTAGTACTCTCATTCTCTAATAAGTATCTATACTCTCACTTTGGTATCTCTATACTGTAGACTCAAGACACATCTATCCTAAGAAAGCGATCGTGCACCAACCTTCTGAAGGTAAAAGCACTATTTTTCACCGTAGGATCATGCAGATTTGATCAGATCTAAGGAGGATTTTTCTAAAAATTTTTAAATGATCCGATCAGATCTAAGAGTTCTTAGATCTAATCATGGTGATCTAATATTAAAAATTAAAAATTAAAATTAAATTAGTTTAATTTAACATATCTGATTAGGTAATCTAATTATCCTACAATGATCTTGTTGATTCCTGAGATTTTGGAAGAAGCCACGCACGCGCCTGACCTCTATTAGTATCCACTCTGACAGAATCTAAACATCTTCTCCTCATAAATTTTTTCTCCAAAAATTAAATCTAGATCTGATCTAAAGAATCTTTAAAATTATTTCTTTAGGCAGCTCGTCCGTCACACACGAACACCATCGCATAGATCCTAAATATTATGCCAATAACCTTGGACCTTCTTCTCATATTTGTATCTAACTTTTTAGCTTGTAGAAGAGAAGAAGAGAGAGGATAGAGGGGGCATGGGATATTAGGGATGGTAGACTTTGGGCATGAAAAATTATTTCTTGCATTGAATGCACTTTGACGTGAGAAAGGCTTTTATGTCCAATGCCTACTTAAAGTTCCTTTTGACCAAAATAACTTATTAATTTTATTATTAGGACTCTAGGACTTATTCTCCATGAAAAACCATCAGATCTCATCTATTTTTTTTTGCCAAAAATGATTCAAAAAGATGTCAGCATGAGTAGATAAGGAAGAGTCCACTACGCCTAGGACTCTTCCCTTAAGAGTTTGATCCAAATCAAACTCTATCATAACTTAGTCTAGACACCTCCAAAAATTATGAAATTTGATACAACCAATGCATAATCATGCTCTATCACATATCCAAAAATCAGATCAAAATAATTTCTAAAAAATTTTCTAGAAGCATCTGATCAGGTGACCCTTAATTCTCTCAAATAGGTCAACTTTTGACCCTAGTCCAATTTGAATATAAATTGATTTAATTTCTCTAATTAATCTGACTTGGACTTATTCCAGTCAGATGAAAATAAATTCATTCTAAATACAAAAATAAGTCAAATCAAATTTCACTCGATTGTGATGAATCAAAAAGATTTCAGAAGGGGAAAGTTAGGCTCAATCATGTGCTAGCACGATTACCTTGAACCTGATTGGATCTAATCCAAATCAATCAAACTAGCTTAGCTCAATTGATGACATTCAAATCCAAACTCTTATTTGTGTGACCCAGTTAGGTTCAATTCTATATGGTAATGAGACATATCGCAATCTCCATCATCGACATCATCGAAATACTTTTCGATGGATCAGAATTTTTTTGATTCATACAATTAAAATGATTGATCATCAAAATCATCCTAATTGCTCCCAAAATCCACCAGCGACATCTAGCAATATATGGTGGTGATCCATCAGAACTAAAAGCGAACCTCTCGGTATAGTTACCTATGTGATTGGGTTCATCTATCTTGAGCCCCGACAGGATTAGGGTTAAGGTGAACTCGTCAAACCCAATGTCCATCATATGAAGTAATCATTCAATCCGAGTCCAATATAAAATCCTAATAGAAACTCTTTCTATCATCTTTACTCTACCATGGCCATGGGCTTATGGACTTAATCTCATGATTATCATAGAGCTACTCCTTATCTACCGAGGTAGATAGATCTCCTATTGATGCAATCCAATTCTTACAAGGAACATGCAATAGCCAACATACACCCCAGGATTCCGAATAGCTAGAAGTTCGAGTTATGGTATAGTCAAACTATAACATCCTCAAGGTGAACTATCGATGCACCTCAGATCAAAGAATCAGACACACCACTGCAACATCAAGTCAGTCATCGATGAGAAGGTGGACTTTCTTATGATTACTCGAGGTTGTCACTCAGTGCCCTCGTTCTCTAACGAGTACCTGTACTCTCGCTCCGGTGTCTCCATACCATAGACTCAAGATACGTCTATCTTAAGAAAGTGATCATACACCAACCTTTCAGATCGGTCACCATCCTGGTGATGATCCTATGGTCGAAAGTAGTTTATGAGTTAATTATGAAAATTCATCTCTTAAATTTTCAACTCTTAAAAATATGAATTGTCGTTACCATTAACTCAAAGGATGTATCATAGACACTTTTGAATACACACTGTGATAGAAAATAATCTATTTATTAATTTATAGTTAAAATTATAAAATTATCCTTAGAAGTATATTACAAGTGACAGTCAATCTGGCTTCTAGGGTATTGCCATCCACAACGTCCTAGGCATCACCTAGCTCAGATACAAAATTGTAGACCCATGATATTGCTCAAACGTCAATCATCCTTGATATCACAAGCCTCGATACCATATTGTAGAAGTCTCTGACCTTTAGCATGGACCTAAAAAAATCTGTGACGTTCTCTATGGGCAACAAACAATAGATCCAACACCTAGATCTATGTTGGGGCACCTCCCTTCTTGGGCTTGAGGAAGGTGCCCCATCTCTCTAAGGCTTCTTCAAGAACCTAGGACAACTACACTAGAGAAAAGGGAAGAAGAGAGAATTGAGGGAGAAAAGGTCTGTATTCCATAGCATAATGAAATCCTAATACAACTTATGTATTTATACATAGCCATTAAGCCCGACCAAAAAACTCCACGACTAACCCAATGCATGAAAGCACTCACCAAGCCCTTGTACACCCATGTCTCCCATGCTCTCGTCCTTTGGATTTAGATCCAACCCATACATGAGTTAGCCTCCTTAAGACCTCTCAAACCAGGCCTTAAAATTCCTAGGATCAACCCAGACCCTAGCCAAAAATAGACCCTTGTGAAACCCTGCTCGTGCATTGAGCCAGCTCAGTCTCAGCACTGAGTCGGCTAAGTTCCACTGGGTCGGCTCAGTCTAAAACTGAGTCGGCCCAGTTTTTGAGCCGGCCCAGTTCTATGCCATGCCAATAGTTCTGAATGCGCAGCTCTATATTTTGTCTGTGCACTAAGACTTAGCCGACCCAGTTTTGGACTGAGCTAGCTAACCTGTAAAAAATCTTCTTTTTACAGTCTTGATTTTCTGACTTTGGTTCCTTGCTTCACCTTGAATCTCAAATCTCTGAAGCACCAACCAAGCCCCTAGAATCCCTAGAGCCAACATCCTAGCTCCTTCCGTGGCCTCCTAAGGCTTGAAAGCACCACAAATCCTCACAATCTTCACCTTGGTGCTCTCAAGCCATGGCAAACCCCTCGATAATGACCTCCTGCATGATCCCCCTATCCCTATGCACTTTATAGCCCCTTGTGCAATCATCACTTCCGCCAATTCTCTTCAGCTATTGTGCATTCTTGAGGCCTTTGGGATGACCACATCTACTACTGAAGACCTTGGCTTGCACCTCTGCACCATCCTGAAATTATAGGATCCCTTCTACTTAGTAGCTACATCACTTTTTTTGGACTTCTCTAGAGAACCCACAACGTTCCTATACAGGCACTCACTGCAAATCCTGACATGATCTCTTCAGAACTATGCCTATCCTCCTGCACATGCCACTCCACCTGAAACTTTGCATCACCGGTGCTGGTGCTGGGATATCAATCCTCCTACACCCCTCTGCTCTGAACTCATGTCAAATTCATCTCCAATTGTGAAGCCATCTTTTCAGAGCTCTACCTATATCGAAAGTCCATTTGATGTCGTAGAAGCCAACTCTATCATCGAGTCCCTCGAGGCCAACCACTCAATGCTGCACTGCTGAGCCTATCGCTACACTTCAAACACCATCGCTGCTCCTTCGAACCCACCACACTCCATGGACCCCTTCAAAGTCATCTTGGATACCTCTACAACTTGTGGGCACCTCCAAAATCCAATAGCTCATCCAACTCTTTTGAATCCAGTGACTGAACCCTAGAAAATTCCACCATAGTCCTTCTCTTCTGCTCCTACACCAGCCATCGCTTCAGTTGCACCCGGAGAACCATCCTACACCTGAACCGCAACTCTTCCTGATGTCCTTATAGAAGAAACTCGATTCATGATACTCCCGACTGCTTGAGACCTCATGGCGCCCCTTGAGACCCCTGACTCTCCTTGAGATCTGCATCCAATCTTTCTGAGATACCACTGACACTCTCCACTGAGATACACTCCTCGATTGCTGCACCATTGAGCCTCTCTCAATCTCGTACCTCTAGGAAAGCGCTACTGTAGCACTCCAGCACTCCCTAACTCGTCTCTACGCTGCTCTACAGCCATCCAGTCCTAACTTGCTAGACCTTCATAAATCATCCATCTCCATTACTCCCAAGGCTTTACAAATCCATGCTCTAGTCGAACCGTTGAATACATCTCTGACTACTTCCCCATCTTCCTGACACCGAAGGATGTATAGTCACTTCTTCAACCTTCCTTCGATCATTACCCCTTGAAAAATCTCTCTTCAATAGCCCTACACTATCCATCTTTTTAGAGAATCCTGATGCTCTCTACTGAGATACCTCCCTCAGCTACTGTATCGTCGAGCCTCTCTCAATCTTGCATCTCCAGAGAAGCACTACTGCAGCACTCCAGCGCTCCATGCCTGTCACATAACCGTCATACACCCTGACCTTTCCACTAAGATCGATCAGCAAATCATTCACCAAATCCTTCCACTCTAAAAAAATTTCTTTCCATTAATCCTCTCAACCTTCACCTTCAACCCGCTGCACCTTGTTGGCCAAACCACAGCAATAACAAGATAGATTTGAGACATACCATGGAATCTTTGTGCATATTTTTGATTTCACTATGTATGACTTCTCCTTCCTTTCCATGCACCATCAGGTTCTAAAATTTGGCTTTGATACCATATTGCCATCCATAATGTCCCTGAAATCACCTAGTTTTGATACCAAATTGTAGACCCATGATATCGCTCAAATGCCAATCATCCTTGACATCACAAGTCTCGATACCATGTTACGGAAGTCCTTAATCTTTAGCATGGACCTGAAGGAACTTGTGACATTCTCTATATGCAGCAAACCATAGATCCAACACCAAAATCTATGCTAGGGCACCTCCCTCCTTGGGCTTGAGGAAGGCGCCCCCTCTCTCTAGGGCTTCTTCAAGAACCTAGCGAAACTACACTAGAGAGAAGAGAAGAAGAGAGAATTGAAGGAGAAAAGGTCTATATTCTATAGCATAATGAAATCCTAATACAACCTATGTATTTATACATAGCCATTAGATCCGACAAAAAATCTTCTTGGCTAACCCAATACATGAAACCACTCACCGAGCCCATGTACACTCATGTATCCTATGCTCTCATCCTCTGGATCTAGATCCGACCCATATATGAGTTAGCCCCTTTAAGACCTCTCAAACTAGGCCTTAAGATCCCTAGGAACAATCCAAATCCTCATCCAAAATAGACCCTTGCATAACTTTACCCATGCACTGAGCCGGCTCAGTCTCAGCGCTGAGCCGGCTCAGTTCGGCTCAGTCTGAAACTGAGCCGGCCCAGTTCTATGCCGTGCCAGCAGTTCCGAATGTGTAGCTCTTAGTTTTGCCTATGCATTGAGACTTAGCCGATCCAGTTTTGGACTGAGCCAATTAACCTGCAAAAATTTTTCTTTCTGTAGTCTTGATTCTTCAGCTTTGATTTCTTGCTTCATCTTGAATCTCAGATCTCCGAAGTACCAACCAAGCCCCTGAAATTTTTGGAGCCAACACCTTGACTCCTCTTGTGGCCTTCCAAGGCTTGGGAGCATCACAAATCCTCACATAGGGCACACATCTAACAAACTTCCACTTGACTTAAAGCTAATTGACTATAAATCTAAGTCCCATCTTCTCAAGATGGGCTTCAATCTTCTGCTGGCTCAATGGCTTTATCAGTGGGTCAGCCACATTATCTGCAGTGTCGACTCTTTTGACCTCGACGTATCCCTTCTCGAGGTAATCGTAGATGAGGTGGTATCACCGTTCGATGTGCTTAGATTTTTGGTGAGACCTCAGCTCCTTAGTTAGGGCTATGGTGCCATTATTGTTGCAGTACAGAGAGATGGCATCTGATGGCATCACTCTGAGCTCTGCGGTAAACTTCTTATACCAGAATGCCTTCTTTCCAGCTTTCGACGTAGCGATGTACTCTGCTTTCATGGTGGAATATGCTATCATAGTCTGCTTGGAACTCTTTCAACTAACAGCACCATCATTACACACAAACAGACTTTCAGATATCGACTTTCGATCATCTATATCGGACATAAAATCTGATTCTATATATCCCTAGATCTAGAGTTCTCCATTACCAAAGATTAGAAACGTATCCTTAGTTTTTCTCAAGTACTTAAAAATATATTTCATAGAAGTTCAATGCTCTTCACCTGGATTTGCATAATACTTGCTCATGACACTCACAGCATGTGCAATATTAGATCTTATACATAGCATGGCATACAAGAGGCTTCCAATTGCTGAAGCATAAGGGATCTTGCTCATACATTCAATCTCCTCAGGTGTGTTGGGACACATCTTCTTGGAGAGATGAATGCCATGTTTGAAGGGCATCAATCTCCTCTTGGAGCTTTTCATGCTAAACCACTTTAGCACCTCCTCTATGTACATCTTCTATGAGAGACCCAGCATCCTATTTGGTCTATCTCTATAGACCTTAATTTCTAGAATAAAAGATGCCTCTCCAAGGTCATTCATGAAGAATTCTTTAGACAACCATATTTTGACTGTAGTCAACATGAAAATATCATTTCCAATTAGGAGAATGTCATTCACGTACAGTACAAGAAAGACAACAGCACTCCCACTGATTTTTTTGAAAATACAGGGCTCCTCTTCATTCTTGATGAATCCTAACTATTTGATCACATCATTGAAATGAGCATTCCAACTCCGAGATGCTTGCTCAAGTCTATATATGGACCTTTGCAGCTTATAGATCTTGTGATCAATATCACTGGATGTGAAATCCAACAGCTATTTCATATAGATATCTTTCTCAAGTTATCTATTTAAGAATGCTGTTTTCACATCCATCTGTCAAATTTCATAATTGAAATAGGATGCAACAGCAAACAATGTGCAGATGGATTTAAGCATGGCTACTAGCAAAAAAGTATCCTGATAGTCAATGCCTTCGTGCTATTAGGAATGGTGTACAGAGCGGAAGCATGGATTTCGAAGCAAAATTATGAAATCGTACAAACCAAATTCGAATCCTAGGACCACCTTATTAGCAATTAAATCATATAACATGCATTTGTAATATAAAAGAAAGTATTAGAACATACCTCTTATCGCTAAACCCTGAATTGTTCCTAATTGCTGGCAGTAGTCTGTCAGGGGTTCCACAAGGTGCCCACGTGTTCACCCTCCAACGTTGATCCACACGAAGATTTGATTAAGACACCAGCACATCTGATTTATATATAACTAAAATTTTAATAATAAAAATTTTAATTAAATAGGCAAGATCTTTCTTAGCCTTTATGTCACCTTTCTTGTCTCTCCTTATCTATCTTTCTTTTTCCTTGTCTTCTTAATTTTTCTTCCTAATTTGTTAGTCTTAAGATGACTTCTTATTCTTATAAGGATAAAGTCTGGACAAGAGAAGGGAAGAAAGAAAATTGGACAAAGAGAAACTCTTATTAGAAAGAAAGATAATTTTTCATAATCATCCGGACTCATGGTACGCACCCTTATTTATAATGTACGTAAGGGTGCCAACACATTTTCTTGCATCCTTTTAAAATATTATCTCATGTCCCTTTAGCCAATCTCATACCTCATCAGATAATAACAACATGTAGAGTTAGTGCAAGAGGTGCCTTAAAGTAGAAGGACTCTCGGACTAATTCTACATAAGTTATTTATGAAGAGTCGCGGGCTTTCATTCTTGGTGCCAACATTTTCAACCATTAGATTAGATAAGAAGGCCATCCAATGGCTTTAAATTGGGATGCCTATTGATAAGCATCATAAATTTATTAATAAAAATATTAATTTATTAATTAATTTATATTAATTTTTAAGAATTATTAATCAATTTATATATAATTTTTGAAAAATTCATATTTTTATTAATTAAAAAATTAATTAAAAATAATAAAAATTAAAAAATAAAATTTTATTATCAATAGAAAGAGCTTATTTTTTTAATCACAATGAAATAAATTTCAAGTAAAATGGAGCTAAAATGGAAAAGATATGAATTTTTAAAAGATATAAAATAAATAAAAATTAAATAAAAAAAGAAAATGGCTCAGCCGGCTCCGCAAGCCGAGCCACCAAGCCAAGCCAAGCCATCAAAGCCGACTCAGCCGTTGAAGCCATCAGCCGGTCCACGATCCAGGCGTGGACCGCCAGCTCAGCAAAATTCCGCGAATCAGAGATTGCCACGTGGTGGACCTAGACCCTTAAAGGGTCTACAGAAATTTATCGCGGCTCACAAGGGTAATTTGGTCTTTTCACTCAGCGACAAGAGCGCTGATTGGCTGCGGTGTGCGGTGCGGCCGGTCCACGCGGTCCATGGGAATAGTAATTGCGCGATCGGACGGATGCGGTTGATTGCGGTCAAGATCGGACGGCGGTGGTTATTTCCTGGGTTTGATTCAGATCAAATTCTATCAGCGATCTGGCGCGATCCAATGGCCAAAAAATCCAAGTGATGAAGATCCAACGGTCCAGAATGCTGCCGGCGATGATGATCAAGACTCCCGAAGCGCATGATTTGCGGCCAGATTTCCTCGATCAAGCGCGATCCAACGGTCAGAATTTAATCCGACCCGATCTGAGCTTGATCTGCATCCGATTTTGATGATTTTTGGACCGTTGGATTCCTATTGAATGGCTGGATTTTCATCAGATTTACCAGAGTCATATCAGAGCTATTTTGATTCAAATTTTATTCCAAATTTCTTTATATTTTGATGATTACAAAGGCTATTAGTCCCATATTGCCTTTAGAAAAAAATATCCAGCCCTCCTAGCTCTATAAAAAGGACCCCAGGCCTTCAGAAATCAATATCTCCGATCAAGGTGAAGCTTTGGTATAGGGCGAAGCCAGGCTATGGGTTAAAGGCTGCTTCGAAGCAACGGGTGCCGAGAAGAAGAGCCGAGCTTCTACACCATCTTTCTGCCAATGCCGATCCAAGATCAGAGATCAGGCTATTTTATTCTTTTTAAATTTCTATGTATTTAAATTTTGAAATTTTAATTAATAAAAATTTTATTTTTTACACTTTAATTTCTTACCTTTTATTTTTATTACAATTTAATTTCTATAATTTAAATTATTGCCTTACAAGTAGATACTAAGATCTAACTAGTAGATCTTAGTACCAAGTTTAAATTCCTGCACCTTTTAATTTTTTACTTTTTATTTTCTGACTTCACTTTTGATCCCAAAACTCTTTTCTTTTTTTTTTCTTTTAAAAATCAAAGATTTCAAATCTAAAAATACTACCTTCCCTGTGGATTCGACCCGACTCACTACTATCTATGCATTTTCAATGATTTTAAAAAGTTGGATTAAACTGATAAATATGGTGTCTTAACGACAATATCGCAAACCTATCATATTTTTGGCGTCATTACCGAGGAATATTTTTGATTTTTTATTTTGATTTTTTTGATTTATTAAAATAATTTCGATAAATGCAGCAAGTTTTTGGT
>QRFJ01000974.1:0-155765 GCA_006176705.1 Cocos nucifera | reverse complement strand
TCTCACTGAATATCAATGGCCATTTTAAAAATTACTTAGGTAAAATTCGAAACTCTTAAAGTTAAAAGGTATTTAAAACTAAATTCTTTCTTTACTCGAGGACGAGCAAAGCTTAAGTTGGGGGTGTGATAAGTATCAATAAATTCATCATAAAAGTATTAATTTATTAATTAATTTATATTAATTTTTAAAAATTATTAATCAATTTATATATAATTTTTAAAAAATTCATATTTTTATTAATTAAAAAATAATAAAAATTAAAAAATAAAATTTTATTATCAATAGAAAGAGCTCATTTTTTTAATCACAACAAAATAAATTTTAAATAAAATGGAGCTAAAATAGAAAAGATATGAATTTTTAAAGATATAAAATAAATAAAAATTAAATAAAATAGAAAATGGCTCAATCGGCTTCGTAAGTCGAGCCACCAAGCCAAGCCAAGCCATCAAAGCTGACTCAACCATTGAAGCCATCAGTCGGTCCATGATCCAGGTGTGGACCGCCAGCTCAGCAGAAACCGACGGATCAGAGATTGCCACGTAGCGGACCTAGACCCTTAAAGGGTTCATAGAAATTTATCATAGCTCACAGGGTATTTTGGTCTTTTCACTCAATGACAAGAGCACTGATTGGCTGTGGTGTGCGGTGCGGTCGATCCACGTGGTCCATGGGAACAGTAATTGCGCTATCAGATGGTTGCGGTTGATTGCGATCAAGATCGGACGGCGGTGGTTATTTTTGGGTTTGATTCAAATTCTATCAGCGATCTGGCGCGATCCAATGGCCAGAAAACCAAGTGATAAAGATCCAACGGTCCATAATACTTCCAGTGATGATCAGGACTCCCGACGCATGATTTGCGTTCATATTTTCTCCATCAAGTGCAATCCAATGGTTAGAAATTGATCCGACCCGATCTGGGCTGATATGCATCCGATTTTGATGATTTTTGAACCGTTGGATTCTTATTGAATGGCTAGATTTCACCAGACTTACCAAAGTCATATTAGAGCTATTTTGATTTAAATTTTATTCAAATTTCTTTATATTTTGATGATTATAAGGCTATAGTCCCACATTGCCTTTAGAAAAAAATATCCAGTCCTCCTAGCTCTATAAAAAGGACCCCAGGCCTTCAGAAATCAACATCTCCAATCAAGGTGAAGCTTTGGTACAGGGTGAAGCCAGGCTATGGGTTAAAGGCTGCTTCGAAGCAACGAATGCCGAGAAGAAGAGCCGAGCTTCTACACCATCTTTTTGCCAATGTCGATCTGAGATTAGGATCAGGCTATTTTATTCTTTTTAAATTCCATGTATTTAAATATTAAAATTTTAATTAATAAAAATTTTATTTTTTGCACTTTAATTTTTTGCTTTTTATTTTTATTGCAATTTAATTTCTGCACTTTAAATTATTGCCTTGTAAGTAGATGCTAAGATCTAACTAGTAGATCTTAGTACCAAGTTTAAATTCCTGCACCTTTTAATTTTCACATTTTATTTTCCAACTTTATTTTTTATCCCAAAACTCTTCTCCTTTTCTTTTCAAAAATCAAAGATTTTAAATCTAAAAATACTACCTTCCCTGTGGATTCGATCCGACTCACCGCTATCTACGCATTTTCAATGATTTTAAGAAATCGGATTAAACTAATAAATACGGTGTCTTAACGATAACATCGCGAACCTATCACCTATTTAGCAAAATGGCATGAAGATAATCTTTGAATAGTCAATGTTCCAAAGGACTTTGACTTGGTCCAAGAGGCGCCAAGGAAGGGCGGCAAGGAGTCTTAGGCGACAAAGTCCTGGGTGACAAAAATAAAAATGACAATGGAGTTTTTTACCTACAGAAGGACTCTTTTGCACCTTATATCTGATGTCCATGCCCATATAAAAAATTTAGGCAACATGAAAAATAGGAAAAGTAAAAGAAGGAAGGTGCCAACTTAATCCCTTGCGCTAAAGACTCTTTGCACATGAAAGACTTCCCATGCATAAGAGAGAGACTCTCTGGCACATGAGATTCTGGTATGTGACACCCCAAACATGAAGGTCTAATCAAGTCTAAGGGTTAATCCCAAATTCAAGGACCAAATCCAGATTTGACTCCAAATTGGATCTTAATTAGCCCAAATCGGAAGCTTGATTCGAATCCATTCGATTCGAATCTAGGTGCTAAGGATTTGCAACATGTGCTAGCATGTTCATCTTCGCAAACAATGATCTAATCCAATTAGATCCTTAATCAATTTTCTTTGTATGTGACCCATTGGGTTCCACATCTAACCAGCAGTGGGTCTGGATGTGATTTGACCTAATTTGGTTAGAACTTCAACCAAACCGATTTAGAGTCAAAACTAGCCTAACCCAATTTGACTTAATTAGAACACTTTCTAATTTAATAAATCAAATTAAAATTTTTAATTTGATCGAACCCACAAGACATGATTGAACGTCTAGCAACATATCATGACTATCTGGAAAGATATGAAAATTTTGAATAGAAAATACCAAAAATACCCTTTTAGTGAAAAGTTATCATGCAACTAAGATCCTTCGATCTCCCTGCATCCTGAATATGACTCTGGATATGAAAATATGTCAATCCCAATATCATATTCATTTCTCTTCAATCTTATGATGATGATTTGATTTAATGAAATATTAGAAATCATTTCTAATTTTCATCATGCTTTGATCAAAGTCTTCTTGAATCATCATTTGGTTGAAGCAGGTAGGATGCGATCTTCCTCTTACCAGGAAGTGATCGATTCCATGTTAACCTACTCACAACCTTCATATATAATCCACCATATCCAGATCATGCCTGTACATAACTGAAGTCATGAATGAGTATGAACCAAAATATGGATTCATATATATAAGATTCTATGGTAGTTTCAGATCAAAGGATTACATGCACAATTTCCCACTATGAGAACCATCTATTGACATGTAGATAAGACTCCATTAGATATTCTCGATTTAGGATCAATTCAGTGAACTCATTCTCTAATGAGCACCCACATCCTCTTGTATTAGTGTCATACACAAGTGATTGTGAGATCAATCACCTTCTCAATCGAAGCATACAAAGGATGTGCTAGTCTTTTACCAAAAAATATTGATCCCTAACTCAATGTCCCATCGACTAGGAATATTTAAATTAGGATTTTAAGATTTTAGGTCTCACTAGGTATGATCTCATCATAATCCTAAAATCATAGCCCTAATTTATGGGGTTCATCATAATCTTAAATAAATAATAAGACACTGTAGCATATGATGAAATAAATGCCTTTATTTATTTTAAAATATCATTACATGAGTTTGGAAGATAAAAAATAGCCCAAATAAATAAATAAAATTTGATTGGCTTGAGGGCATATTCCTTTCAATCTTTCACTTGCACTAAAGCCAATCATCCTTATATTTTAATCCCATACAATCAAGGTGGCGATCAAACAATTGCAGTGGTGGTAAAGCCTTAGTGAATGGGTCTGCTATGTTGTTCTTTGTGTCAACTCGTTCTATGACTACATCTTATCTTTCAATAATTTCACGAATGAGATGGAAGCATCTCAGAATATGCTTGGATTTATGATGAGACCTTGGTTCCTTTGCTTGAGCAACAGCTCCAGTATTATCATAGTAAAGTGGTACTGGATTCTTAATTTTAGGAATAACATCCAATTCAGTGATGAACTTCTTCATCCAGACAGCTTCCTTGGTGGCTTCACTTACAGCTATGTATTCTGCCTCAGTGGTTGAGTCAGCAATAGTTGGCTGCTTAGTACTCTTCCAACTCACTGCTCCACCATTCAGAGTAAAGACATATTCTGAAATGAATTTGCTATCATCTAGGTCTGATTGAAAACTAGGGTCAAAATATGCTTCTAGTTTAAGATTAGAACCACCATATACTAGAAAAATATCTTTAGTCCTTCTCAAGTACTTAAGAATATTTTTCACAGCTTTCCAATGATCCTCTCCTGGATCAGCTTGAAATCTACTTGCAATGCCTAAAGCATAAGCAACATCAGGCCTTGAACATAACATGGCATACATTATTGATCCAACAGCTAAAGCATAAGAAATAGAACTCATTCTATTTCTCTTTTCAGGTGTCTTTGGAGACATCTTTTTAGAGAGATGTATGCCTTGACTCATGGGTAAGTAACCTCTTTTACTCCCATCCATACTGAAATCTTTTCAGTATTAAGTCAATGTACCTTAGATTGGGACAAGCCTAGCATCCTTTTAGATCTATCTCTATAGATCTTTATTCCTAGTATATAGGATGCTTCTCCCAAGTCTTTCATGGAAAAACTTATTTGATAGCCATAATTTGAACTGATTGCAACATTGGGATATCATTTCTAATGAGGAGTATGTCATCTACATATAGAACCAAGAAGACTATGGTTTTCCCACTAGTTTTCTTGTACACACATGGTTCATCCACATTCTTGATGAAAACCAAACTCTTTGACTGTTACATCAAAATGGATGTTCCAACTCCTTGATGCTTGCTTTAATCCATAAATGGATCTCTTAAGCTTGCATACCTGATTTGGTCTCTCATTTGACTCAAATTCCTCTGGCTGTGACATATAGACCTCCTCCTCAAGGAAACCATTAAGGAAGGTAGTCTTCACATCCATTTGCCATATTTCATAATCGTGGTATGCTGCTATGGCAAGCATAATCCGAATAGATTTGAGCATGGCAATAGGTGAAAAATGTTTCATCATAATCAATACCTTATTTTTGCCTAAAATCCCATTAGCCACCAATCTGGCCTTATAGGTTTCAATTTGACCATCTGCTCCAATCTTTTTCTTAAAAATCCATTTGCATCCCAATAGGGTTTATATCCTCTGGTGCATCCACCAAAGTCCATACTTTGTTGGTGTGCATGGATTCCATTTCGGATTGCATGGCAGCCAGCCATTTGTAAGAGTCCTTACTTTTGACTGCTTCCGTATAGGTCAGAGATTCATCATTCTCAATGACTTGGGCTTCATTATTCTCAATAATGAACCCATACCTCACAGGTGCATATGTCATACTCTTTCAGACCTACAGGATAGGAGTTATGTGTATTCTAGTTCTTTTTATGTGATTATTTGGTTGAGAAATTTCTATTTATTTTTCTTTGAACTTCACTAAGTTCAATATTTCTTCCACTTGCCCTTTTCTAGGAATAAATTCTTTTTTTCATGAAAGTGGCATGCCTACTTACAAATACCTTTTGTTCAGTAGGATGGTAGAATAAATATCCTATACTATCTTTCTAGGATATCCTATAAATAGAACATCTGTCTGATCTAGCATCAAGCTTTATGTCCAAAATTTCTTTTTTACATATGCTGGACAACCCCATATCTTAAGATACTTAAGATTAGGTTTCTTTATTTCTCCATATCTCATATGGAGTACTAGATACAGATTTAGAAGGTACTTCTATTCAAGATATAAATTGCGGTCTCTCAGAGCATGATCCCAGAAGAAAATAGATAATTCAGTGAAGCACATCATGGATCCATACCATATCTAATAAGGTATGATTTTTTCTTTTGGCTACACCATTTAATTATAGTGTATAAGGAAAGGTGTCCATTCAGTGAGAAAGCCCTTTACTTTAAGATAGTCTAGAAACTTCACTAGGATAAGTATTCTCCTCTCCAATCAGAATTGAAGGATTTTTATACAATGTCTAGTTTATTTTTCGACCATACTTTGATACTCTTTAAATTTATCAAAGGCTTCTGATTTGTGTTTCATAAGATACACATATCCAAACTTAGATAAATCATCAGTGAATGTTATAAAATAAGAGTATCCTCCTCTGACTTGAGTTGTCATAGGACTACATACATCCGTATGTATAAGTTCTAATAATTCTTTTGTCCTTTCTTCATGTCCACTAAATGGAGTCTTAGTCATTTTACCCATGAGACATGATTCACAAGTTCCTAATGATTCATAATCAAAAAGACCAAAGAACTTTTCTTTGTATAACTTGTTAATCCTAGCCTCACTAATATGACCTAATCGACAATGCCAAAGTAAAGTATTATTAATTTCATCTCTCTTATATTTTTTATTTTCATCAATATGAAATATATTATCATTCAAACATAAAGTCAATAGACCATTGCTAAATATGCCAAAATAAATATTTTTATTAGAATATTTGATCGAGCAACCTTCGCTCGTAACATTAAGACTATAATCTTATTTTAATAATAAGGGTATAGATATAATATTTCTAATGATCTTAGGCATATAATAATAATTTGTAAGCTCTAAGATCTTTTCAGAAGGTAACTTCAATATATTTATCCCTACAGCTTCTGCATGGATAGACTCTCCACTAGTGCCATAGAGCTTGAAATCATCTTTCTTCAAACTCTTAATTTTCTATAGCCCCTGCAAAGATTTGCAGATATTAAAATCATATCTGGTATCTAATACCTAAGAGTTTGAAATGGAAGAATTTAATGATAATATAGTATGTATCTCATACATACCTTTTGGTACATTATTTGTACCAAACTTTATGGTTGCGAGGTAAGCCTTGCAATTCCTCTTCCAATGACCTATTTTGCCATAGTGAAAATAGGTCGTCTGTCCGGAGACCTTCTTCCCCTTTTTTTTCTTATTTATATCATCTTTAGGGTTCAACATTTTCTTTGAACCCTTTTTGCCTGCCTTCTTCTTGGAGATCCCATCCACAAGAAGAAGAGGAGCCTTATCCTTCTTGATATGACTTTCTACTATCTTAAGCATATTTAACAGCTCAAGCAAGAAAGAATTCAGTTTGTTTATATAATGGTTTACGATAAACTGAGAAAATGATTCAGAAAGTGATTGCAGGATCAAATCCTGACTTAACTCTCCATCCATAACAAAACCTAATTGACTTAATTGAGTGATTAGGTCAATTACCATCAAAACATGATTTTGTATGAATGTTCTTTCTGTCATTCTTGCATGGAATAATTGCTTAGATATCTCATATCTAGCAGTTCTACTATGCTCTCCATAAAGTTTTTTTAGATTGAGCAATATGGATTGAGTGTCCATGCCATCATGCTGCCTCTATAATTCATTACTCATAGAGGCAAGTATGATGCATTTGACAGTAAGAAAATTATTTTACCATATTTTGTATGTGGACTTATCTTCATCTGTGGCATCTTTTTCTAATGATTTAGGATCAGGAACATTAAGAATATAGGAGAGTTTTTTTTGATTGAGTACTATTTTTAGGTTTCTCAGCCAGTCCACATAATTTTGATCAGTCAATTTATTTGAATCCAAAATTGAACACAATGAAAGTGAAGAAGCCATTTAATCTACATAATAAAGAACAATACATAAGCAAACAACTCATGATGACAAACATAATTAAATTAGGATTCTAATTATGTCTCCCACTATTTAATCAAAAAATCATAACCCTCTAATTGATTTTCTTAGTGATAATAAGATCCTAATTCCTTATAAAAGGTCTTATGGTTGCACAACAAAGCTGTTATAAGTTCAAAGGTAGGAAACTCTTTCCAATTATATTTTATGCAACTCTCAAAAATTTATTTTTGTCTCTAAAACATTAATAGCCTTGCGTTAGCATAACAAATTTTAATGTTTTAGTTTAAATAGAATCCTTCATTTTTATACAGTCAAAATAAAATATAACTATTTTTGTGGTTACATAACAAAGCAGCATATTCAAAATGCTATAAGCATCTTAATGCACTAGATTAATATTACATCATTCCCCATGATAGATCTTGTGGTTACATAATAAAACTAGTATGGTTTTGGACATAATAAGAACCTAGTATGAAGGAAGGCCTTAATGTAGTGAATATAATACTAAGCATTTCAATCTAGAATTAAATTAATCGAATCAGCCAGGTAAGTGGGAGAGAAGTGGGAGTCTCCTCATTGCTTTCCTTAGATACCAATAAATTAGCTAGGTCAGACAATGGAATCAATTAAAAAATCACATTCTCTTTACCAATCATGAACCATTTATCCTAGACACCGATTGATTAATTAGACATTCCGACTGATTCAGCTATAGGTTAATTATACTATAACTTAATATAATTTTAAAAAGAGATTTAAATGGTCTCGATGCATATTTTAATTCAAACTAAATACATAAAAGCATCAATTATGATAAAATATATATTAACATGTATAAGTATTCTAGGATAATCATCATTACATAGTGAATACTTTCCACTATGTCAGGGCAACCTTTACAGAATAATATATACATCATAATCTTATTATGATAAATAAAAAATATGATCTCATCATATAAATAACATGCTAATAAAAAGATTATATCATATTTTTTATTTATGCCATTATATTATAAGCAAAGCATTATATGATTTAACCTAATAAGGCTTGCTCTGATACCACTGTTAGGAATGGTGTACAGGATGGAAGCATGGATTTCAAAGCAAAATTATGAAATCATACAAACCAAACCCGAATCCTAGGACCATCTTATTAGTAATTAAATCATATAACATGCATTTGTAATATAAAAGAAAGTATTAGAATATACCTCTTATCGCTAAATCCTGAATTGTTCCTAATTGCCGGTAGTAGTCCGTCAGGGGTTCCACTAGGTGCCCACGTGTTCACCCTCCAATGTAAATCCACATGGAGACTTGATCAGGACACCAGCACCTCTGATTTATATATAATTAAAATTTTAATAATAAAAATTTTAATTAAATAGGTAAGACCTTCCTTAGCCTTTATGTCACCTTTCCTGCCTCTCCTTATCTATCTTTTTTTTCCTTGTCTTATTAATTTTTCTTCTTAATCTCTTAGTCTTAAGATGACTTCTTGTCCTTACAAGGACAAGGTCTAGATAAGAGAAGAGAAGAAAGAAAATTGGACAAAGAGGAAACTCTTGTCAGAAAGAAAGATAATTTTTCACAATCATCCAGACTCATGGTACGCACCCTTATTTAAAATGTATGTAAGGGTGCTAACACATTTTCTCGCCCCCTTTCAAAATATTATCTCATGTCCCTTCAACCAATCTCATGTCTCATCAGATAATAATGACATGTAGACTTAGTCCAAGAGGTGTCTTAAAGCAGAAGGACTCTCAGACTAATTCTACATAAGTTATTTATGAAGAGTTACGGGCTTTCATTCTTGGCTTCAACATTTTCAACCATTAGATCAGATAAAAAGGCCATCCAATGGCTTTAAAATGGGACACCCATTCAGCAAAATGGCATGGAGATAATCTTTGAATAGTCAAAGTCCCAAAGGACTTTGACTTGGTCCAAGAGGTGCCAAGGAAGAGAGGGCGGTAAGGAGTCCAGGGCGGCAAGGAGTCTTGGGCGACAAAGAGTCCTAGGCGATAAAAATAAAAATGATAACGAAGTTTTACCTGCAGAAGGAATCTTTTGTGCCCCATATCTGATGTCCAGACCCATATAAAAAATTTAGGTGACATAAAAAATAGGAAAAGTCAAAGAAGGTAAGCGCCAACTTAATCCCATGCGCTAAAGACTCTTTGCGCATGAAAGACTTCCCACACGCAAGAGAGAGACTCTCCGGATATGGGATTTTGGTATGTGATGCCCCATCTAAAGCCCAATTAGTCTAGGTTAATCCAATTCAAGATTAAATCCAATTTGGCTCAAATTGGTCCTTAATTAGCCCAAATCGAAAGCCGATTCGAATCCAATTCGAATCTAGGTGCTAGGATTTGCAACATGTGCTAGCATGTTCATCTTGCAAACATGATCTAATTCAATTAGATTCTTAATCAATTTCCTTTGTCTGTGACCCACTGGGTTCCACATCTAACCAACAGTGGGTTTGGATGTGATTTGACCTAATTTGGTTAGAACTCAACCAAACCAATTTAGGTCAAAACTAGCATACCCAATTTGACTTAATTAAAACACTTTCTAATTTAATGAACAAATTAAAATTTTAATTTGATCAAATCCACAAGACATGATTGACATCAAGCAATGTATCGTGACTTCTCGAAAGATGTAAAATTTTGATGAAAATATCAAAAATATCTTTCAGTGAAAATTATCATGTAACTAGATCCTTCGATCTCCCTACATCCTGAATATGACTTTAGGTATAGAAAAATGTCAATCCCAATATCATATTCATTTCTCTTTCAATCTTATAATTATAATTTATTTAATAAAATATTTAAAAATTATTTCTAATTTTCATCATACTTTGATCAAAGTCTTCCTGAATCATCATTTGTTTGAAGCAGGTAGGATGCAATTTCTTCTTACCAGGAATGATCGATTCTATGTTAACCTACTCACAACCTTCATATATAATCCACCATATCTAGATTAATCCATACATAACTGAGTCATGAATGAGTATGAACCAAAATATGGATTTATATATATAAGGTTCTATGGTAGTTTCAGGTCAAACGATTACATGCACAATTCCACTATGAGAACCATCTATTGACATGTAGATAAGACTCCATTAGATATTCTCGATGTGGATCAATTCAGTGAACTCATTCTCTAATGAGTACCCACATTCTTGTATTAGTGTCATACATGAGTAATTGTGAGATCAATCACCCTCTCAATCGAGCATACAAAGGATGTGCTAGTCTTATCGAAAAACATTGATCCCCAACTCAATGTTCCATTGACTAGGAATGATTTAAATTAGGATTTTAAGGTTTTAGATTTTACTAGTATGATCTTATCATAATCCTAAAATCATAGCCCTAATTTACGGATTTTATCATAATCTTAAATAAATAATAAGACACTGCATATGATGAAAAAACTTTTATTTATTTTAAAATATCATTACATAAGTTTGGAAGATAAAAAATAGCCCAAATAAATAAATAAAATTTGATTGGCTTGAGGGCATATTTCTTTCACATGCTGACTATACCTTTTTGCTACGAGCCTTGCTTTGAATGTCTCTACATTTCCATCGGCATCTATATTTCTCTTGAAAATCTATTTATACCCAATAGATACTATACCTTCAGGTGGATCTACCAAGGTCCAAACTTGGTTCGAGTGCATTGAGTCAATGTCTGACTTCATTGCCTATAACCATTTCTCGGAGTCGATATCTGATATCGCCTCACATAGGTTTTGGGATCATCACCATAAATTTCTTTTTCTATGAGGAATATTTTTTATACATCCTCTAAAATAGTACCTAAGTATCTTTCAGGAGGACCAAAAACTCTTTTTGATCTATGAGGTGGATGAGATAGTGATTAGACTGGTTCAATCTAATTGGATTCCATAGGTACCTTGGCTCGTGGCTCCTGGGAGACTTTCTCCTCGAGCCTAATTTGTCTTTCGATGCCATTATCTTGAATAAACTATTTTTCAATAAAGATGGCATGTCAACTCACAATCACATTGTGATCTTCTGGAAGATAGAAAAAATATCCTAATGACTCTTTAGGATATCCAATAAATCAAGCTCTAAATGATCTAGACTCTAATTTGTCTATCTGTTGTCTCTTGACATGGGCCGGACAACCCCAAATTCTGAGATGACTTAGACTTGATTTCTTACCATGCCATATCTCATACGATATGGTAGGAACTATTTTAGATAAAATCCTATTTAGTAGATATATAGTGGTCAACAGACTATATCCCCAAAGAAACTTAGAAAGGTCCATGAAGCTCATCATGGATCGAACCATATCTAATAGGGTCCGATTTTTTTATTCTAAAATCTCATTGAGTTTAGGCATTTTAGGTGGAGTCCATTGTGAGACTATGCCATTATCCTTAAGATAGTCTAAAAATTTTCGACTAAGGTATTTGCCTCCTCGATCTAATCGAAGAATCTTAATTAGTTTTTCTGTTTGTTTTTTTACTTCGAGTCTAAATTTCTTGAACTTTTCAAAAGCTTTAGACTTGTGTCACATTAAATACATATATCCATACTGAGATAAATCATCGATAAAGATGATGAAGTAGATGTAATTGCCCCTGACTGGCACATCAAATGAACCGCATACATCAGTATGTACTAGGGCAAACAGGTCTGTGGCCCTTTCTCCATGTTCCATAAAAGAAAGCTTGGTCATTTTGCCATGAAGCCATGATTCACAAATCGGATATGATTCGAAAGTCAACGGACTCAATAGCCTAGATTTCTTTAGTTTGCTAATTCTGTCTTTAACTATATAACCTAGCCTAAGGTGCCAAAGATACCTATCATTTAGACTATCCCTACATCACTTTGATCCTATGGCATTCATGTTTTGCTCGATATTAAAAATAGAAACATCAATATGTAACTGATAGAGACCATTTATAAGAAAACCACTTATAATTTTATTTCTTTCATAAAGAATATTACAATGGTCCTTAAGGAATCTAATTATATAGCCTTTCAGTGCTAAACATGAAATAGAAATCAAATTCTTGCTTGTTGCAGGCAAATAAAAATAGTCCCTAAGCTTAATCCTGATGGTAATCATAGAGGATAGATTTTCAAGGCCACAGTAGCAACTCTTGCCCCATTCCCGATACGTAGGATTATTTTGCCATCCCTCAGCCTCCTGCTATCCTCAAGATCCTGCATAGAAGTGCAAAAGTGAGCACTAGAACCAGAGTCAAGCATCCAACTGGATGTAGAAAAAATCGTAAGATTAGATTGTATAGCAAGCATACCTCTAGAAGGACCTATTTTCTTCTTGTTCTTCAAGCTGGCCCGATACAAAGGATAGTTTCGCTTTCAATGGCTGTCAGTATTGCAATGAAAATATTTTTCTCTATCAGTGGCCTTCTTCTTTGGCTCTGTCTTTTTTTTTTCCCACCATCCACCTTCTGCTTCTTCATGGACTTCTTCTTCTTTTCAAATGATTTTTTCTTGAAAGAAGTCTGCTCCACAGCAAGTACTGAGTCTTTAGAATCTTTCATAGAAAGCTCAGTAGTAACCAACATATTCATGAGTTTAGCCAAGGTATTTTAAAGTTTATGTATATAGTAGTTCATGATAAATTATCTATACGCATCAGTCAAGGACTGCAGAATTATATCAATATGCAGATCCTGATCTAACATGACACCGAGCTTCTCAAGCTCTTCTAAGTTATTGATCATCATCAGACAATGATCTTGGACCAACTGTCCATCATGCATTTGAGCATTAAACAGTCTCTTAGTGATTTGATATTTGACTGCGCGACTTTGTTCACCAAACAACTCTTGCAGGTGAGCAAACATTTGGTGGCTAGTCTTAATATTTTCATATTGGCACTGAAGCTCATCGAACATCGAGCCCAATATCTAATACCTGACTTTGTTATCTTCATCTATCCACTTCTTGAGAGATGCTCTCTGATTAGTAGATAGATAGACCAGTAAGGTGGGAGGATTCTATTCTAACACATGAGTCAGCTTCTTGGAACCCATAATAATGTTGAAGTTCTAGAGTCAATCCTTGTAGTTGGGTTCGGTCAGTCTATGGGTGTCTAGGATATAGGCTAGTGGGTTGGACGCAGATATTTTTCTATAGAGAGTCAAAGTTTTTAATTAGATTTTATAATTAGACTTAAATAATTTATTTAGAAATTTTATTTTTAAATAAATTAGACTCCTACTGTTTACTTGGATCTTTACACTTTCTTGGTAGAGATGCGAAAATCTTCATGATTATAGATTTTTAGTGGGTGGTGTGGTCCCACCAACTGACTCACCACCTCATCTAACAATTATTGATGATGGATCAACCGATGAGTGGACAACTCTTGTCCAATGATTCTCCAATTATGGTGCACCCAAACTTGATCTCTAATTTAGAAATCTTACCATGTCCGAAATATTGATCAACTCCTTAGTTAAGTCAGACCCACCAATTGCACAGATTGAATTTTTGATTGGATCCCTCACCATATCTAAAATATTGAGTTCAATCCATCCTCCAACTCATAGCATCTAATGCCTAATAGACATGGTTGCATCTTTTCGATGCAACTGAACTACTGTATCCAGTCGAGAACAATCAACCCGGAGAATAGCCCACACATCTATAATGGTGGAAGACCTTAGACTTAATATTTTCTTAGGAAGATTTAATTTAGATCTCTTTAAACTTGACTTGACTTAGTCATAATAATTATGACTAACCTAGTGGCATGGGTTGGCTCAAATTATTAGCCACCTCAAATTAGAACTGAATCGACATAAATGGCTAGGTAAGTGAGACCGATGGAAGGGATATGCCATTAACTCGATAAGAATGCATTCAGATCGAGAAGCTTCCAATTAAAAATCAGTCGGTCATATCTGTCAAACTTATCTTAGACACCAAATTATCGAATCAAAACTAATTAGCCTACAATCCAGGCTCGAACTATGGAGCCAAATTAGGTCTTGATTTGATCGAGTCACATCTCAATATGATTCAATCTTGATCCAGACTTAATCCTATTAGATTAGTCAAAGCTAAGCTTTATTTGATCCCATCTAATCAACTTTTGATTTGGTTTGATCAACCGCTAGACCTAATTAAGCTACCCAAGCCTAAATCCAATTTTATGAATATATCTTAGATCTGAAAATTCATAATTTTAGATCTAATTAATTTTATAATCTTAATTCTTAATTAAGTTTTGGGTTCATGAACAAAATATATAATAGAAATCCTAGGATTTCAGGATCTAGAGTTTTACAGAAAAATAAGTTCTAATTTTTGATTAAGAACGAACATGCAGCACCCCTACATGCTATAAGAATACCGCATCGAATGGAAGGAGAGGGCCTTTAAATCCTACTTTATTCTTATGACTGGACGACCATGGGAAACTCCTTAATCAAAAATATAATTTTTTACTACAAAATTAGTTAGATCATATATCACATATAAAAAGATCTAACTAATACATGTCTTGCATACATTTTATGTATCATCAATATGCATACTTTCAGATCTAAAATATCATATATTAAATCTAAAAAATAAAATTTTAAATTTGATCATCTCAAAATTAAAACTATTCTAGACATCTTATAGAACTATTCTATGACTAGTCTAAGCATGCATCTTTCATATCTCATATAAATAAATCAAAAATTAAAAATTTTATTTTCTATTTTTAGATCTAATTACAATAATTATAATATCAAAAAAATAAAAATTAAATAGATCTAAAATTATATTTAATCAAATTAAATACATGATCATACTAGACTACACATAGAACTATTCTATTCCTGATTTAGTCATGCATCTCATACATATTAGATCTAAATTATTTAATTTTTAATTTTTTAATTTTAGATCTAATCATATCTGATGCGATATCTAAAATTTTCTAATATCATATCATAAATAAAAATAAAATTAGATCTAAGGTAGATTTGAAGAACTGCTAACCTAGCTTTAATACCAGTTGAAGAAAAAATATTATTTTCCACTGCAGGATCGTGCAGATCTGATCAGATTTGAGAAAGATTTTTTTAAAATTTTTTAAATGATTTGATCAGATCTAAAATTCTCAAATCTAATTATGATGATCTAATATTAAAAATTAAAAATTAAAATTAAATTAGATTTAATTTAAAGTACCTGATTGGGTAATCTAATTATCCTACAATGATCATGTTGATTTCTAAAGTTCTGGAAGGAGCCACGCACACACCTGGCCTCTATCGATATCCACTTGGATAGGATCTAAATGTCTTCTCCTCATAAATCTTTTCTTCAAAAATTAGATCTAGATCTAATCCAAAGAATCTTTAAAACTATTTCTGAAGGTAGCCCGTCCGTCACACAAATATCATCACGTTGATCCTGAATATTGTGTCAAAAACCTTGGATCTTCTTCTCAGATTTATACCTAACCTTTTAGGCTTATAGAAAAGAAGAAGAGAGAGGATAGAGGGGGTGTGGGATATCAGGGATGGTAGACTTTGGGTGTGAAAAATTATTTCTTGCATTGAATGCACTTTGATGTGAGAAAGGCTTTTATGTTCAATGCCTACTTAGAGTCTCTTTTGACAAAATAACTTATTTATTTTATAATTAGGACTCTAAGACTTATTCTCTATGAAAAGCCATTAGATCTCATCTATTTTTTTTATAAAAAATAATTCAAAAAGGTGTCAGCATGAGTAGATAAGGAAGAGTCCACTGCACCTAGGACTCTTTTTTCAAGAGTTTGATCCAAATCAAACTCTATCATAACTCAGTCTTGACATCTCCAAAAATCACAAAATTTAGTACACCCAATACATAACTTGTTCTTTATCACATATCCAAAAAATAGATCAAAATAATTTCTAAAAAAATTTTTAGAAGCATCTCATCAGGTGACCCTTAATTCTCTCAAATAGGTCAACTTTTGACCCTAGTCCAATTTGACTATGAATGGATTTAATTTCTGTAATTAATCTGACCTAGACTTATTCTAGTCAGATAAAAATAAATCCATTCTAAATATAAGAATGAGTCAAATCAAATTTGACTCGGTTGTGATGAATCAGAAAGATTTCAGAAGGAGAAAGTCAGGCTCAACCATGTGCTAGCACGATTACCTTAAACTTGATTGGATCTAATCCAAATCAATCAAACTAGCTTAGCTCAATTGATGACATTCAAATCTAAACCCTTATTTGTGTGATCTAGTTAGTTTCAATTCTATATGGTAATGAGACATGTCATGATCTCCATCATCGACATCATCAAAATATTTTTCGATGGACCAAAACTTTTCTGATTCATATAATTAGAATGATTGATCATCAAAATCATCCTAATTGCTCCCAAAATCCACCAGTGACACCTAGCAGTATATTGTGTCAACCCATCAAAATTGAAAGTGAATCTCTCGATATAGTTACCTATGCGATTGGGTTCTTCTATCTTGAGCTCCGACAGGATTAGGGTTAAGGTGAACTCGTCAAACCCAATGTCCATCATATGAATTAATCATTCGATTCGAGTCCAATGTGAAATCTTAATAGAAACTCTTTCTATCATCTTCACTCTACCATGGCCATGGGCTTATGGACTGAATCTCATGATTATCATAGGACTACTCTCCATCTAACGAGGTAGATAGATCCCCTATTGGTGTAATCCAATTCCTACAATGAACATGCTATAGCCAACATACATCTCAGAATTTTGAATGGCTAGAAGATTGAGTTATAATATAGTCAAATTATAACACCCTCAAGGTCAACTACTGATGCACCTCAGATCAAAGAACCAAATACCCCACTATAGAATCGAGTCAATCATTGACGAGAAGGTAGACTTTCTTATGACTACTCGAGGTGGTCATGCTCAGTACCCTCATTCTCTAACAAGTACCTGTACTCTTGCTTCGGTGTCTCCACACCATAGACTAAAGATACGTCTATCCTAAAAAAGCAATCGTACACCAACCTTTCAGATCAATTAGCATCCTCGTGATGATTCTATAATTGGAAGTAGTTTATGAGTTAATTATAAAAATTCATGTCTTAAACTTTCAACTCTAAAAAATATGAATTATCATTACCATTAACTCAAAGAATGTATCACAGATACTTTTAAATATACACTATGATAGAAAATGACCTATTTATTAATTTATAGTTAAAATTATAAAATTATCCTTAGAAGTATATTACAAGTGACAGTCAATCTGACTTCTAGGGCATACATCTAATAACCCTTCTGGATCGATCACCATCCTCGTGATGTCCTATGGTCGGGAGCAATTTATGAGTTAATTATAAAAATTCATGTCTTAAATTTTCAACTCTTGAAAATATGAATTATCATTACCATTAACTCAAAGGATATATCACAGACACTTTAAATACATACTGTGATAGAAAATAACTCTTTTATTAATTTATAATCAAAATTATAAAATTGCTCTTAGAAGTGTATTATAAGTGTCAGCCAATCTAGCTTCTAGGACATACATCTAACAAACTTTCACTTGATCTAAAGTCAATTGGCTACGAATCTAAGTCCCATCTTCTCAACATGGACTTCGATCTTCTGCTAGCTCAATGGCTATATCAATAGATCAGCCACATTATTTGCAATGTCAACTCTCTTGACCTTGATGTATCCCTTCTCGAGATAATTGTAGATGATGCGGTATCACCGCTCAATGTGCTTAGATTTCTGGTGACACCTTGGCTCCTTAGCTAAGGCTATAGCATCATTGTTGTCACACTATAGAGGAACAACATCTGATGGCATCACTCCAAGTTCTACGATGAACTTCTTACACCAGAATGCCTTCTTTATAGCCTTCGACGCAGTGATGTACTCTGCTCCATGGTGGAGTCTGCTATCACTGTCTGCTTGGAATTCTTTCAACTAATACCTCTACCATTATAAATAAACAGATTTTCAGATGTCGACTTTTGATCATCTATGTCGGACATAAAATTTGAGTCTATATATCCCTAGACCTAGAGTTCTCCATTACTAAAGACTAGAAATATATCCTTAGTCCTTCTCAAGTACTTAAGGATACATTTCATAGAATTCTAGTTCTTTTCACCTGAATTTGATTGATATCTGCTCATGACACTCGCAGCATGGGCAATATCAGGTCGTGTACATAGCATGGCATACATGAGGCTCCTTATTGTTGAAGCATAAGTGATCTTGCTCATGCATTCAATCTCCTTAGGTGTGCTAGGACACATTTTCTTGAAGAGATGAATGCCATGTCTGAAGAATACTAAATCTCTTTCGGAGATTTCTATGCTAAACCTCTTCAGCACCTCCTCTATGTACATTTTCTATGAGAGACCCAGCATCCTATTCAATTTATCTCTATAGATCTTAATTTTCAAAACAAAGGATGTCTCTCCTAGATCTTTCATAGAGAACTCCTTAAACAACCATATTTTGACTGTAGTAACATGAAAATATCATTTTCAATTAGAAGGATGTCATCTACGTACAGTACGAGGAAGATAACAGTGCTCCCACTGATTTTTTTGAAAATATAGAACTCTTCCTTGTTCTTAATGAATCCAAATGATTTGATTACATCATTAAAATGAGCATTCCAGCTCCGAGATGCTTGCTTAAGTCCATATATGAATCTTTGCAGCTTGCATACCTTGTGATCATTATCACTAGATGTGAAATCTAGCGGTTGTTCCATATAGATATCTTCCTCAAGATATCTATTTAAGAATATCATTTTCATGTCCATCTACCATATTTCATAATTGAAATAGGCTGCAACAACAAGCAATATGTGGATGAATTTGAGCATAACTACTAGCAAAAAAGTATCCTGATAGTCAATGCTTTCGCATTGACTATACCCTTTCTCTACAAGCCTTGCTTTGAATGTCTCTACATTTTCATCGGCACCTATTTTTCTCTTGAAGATTCATTTACACCCAATAGGTACTATACCTTTAGGTGGATCTACCAAGGTCCAGACTTGGTTTGAGCGCATTGAGTCAATCTCTGACCCCATTGCCTCTAACCATTTTTCAGAGTCGATATCTAATATCATCTCATCATAAGTTTTGGGATCATCATCATGAACCCCATTTTCTGTGAGGAATATTTTTTCTACATCTTTTGATAAAGTACCTAAGTACTTTTTTAGAGGATGAAAAATTCTACTTGATCTATGAGGTGAAGGAGATAGTGTCTGCATTGGCTTAATCTGACTGGGTTCCATTTAGCTCGTTTTACATCGAAGATTTTCTCCTTAAGTCTAATCTATCTTTCGATGCCACCATCTTAAATAAACTATTTTTTAAAGAAGATGGCTTGTCGACTCACAATCACATTGTGATTTTTCTGAAGATAGAAATAATATCCTAATGATTCTTTAGGATATCCAATAAATCGAGCTCTAAAGGATCTAGACTCTAATTTGTTTGTCTGTTATCTCTTGACATGGGCCGGACAATCTTAAATTCTAAGATGACTCAGACTTGGTTTCTCACCATGTCATATCTCATACAGTGTGGTAGGAATGACCTTAGAGAGAACCCTATTCAGTAAATATACAACAATCATCAGACTATGTTCCCAAAGAAACTCAAGAAGGTCCGTGAAACTCATCATGGATTGGACCATATTTAATAGGATCTGATTTTTTTCATTCTAAAATTCTATTGAGTTGAGGCATTCCAGGTAGAGTCTATTGAGAAACTATGCCATTATCCTTAAGATAGTCTAAAAATTTTCGACTAAGGTATTCGCTTCCTCGATCTGATAGAAGAATCTTAATAGATTTTTTTGTTTATTTTTCTACTTTGAGTCTAAATTTTTTAAATTTTTCAAAAGCTTCAGACTTGTGTCACATCAAATAGACATACCCGTACCGAGATATATCATCAATAAAGATGATGAAGTAGACATAATTGCCTCTAGTCAGCACATCAAATGGCTCGCATACATCTGAATGTACCAAGGCAAGTAGGTTTATGGCTCTTTCTCCATGTCCTACAAGAGGAAGCTTGGTCATTTTGCCATGAAGGCATGATTCATAAATTGGATATGACTCAAAAGTCAACAGACTCAATAGTCTGAATTTTTCTAATTTGTTAATCATGTCTTCGGCTATATGACCTAGCCTAAGGTGCCATAGATACCTATCATTTAGACTATTTCTAGATCGCTTTGATCCTATGGCATTCACGTTTTGCTCGATATTAAAAATAGAAACATAAATATATAACTAGTAGAGACCATTTATAAGAAAACCACTTACAATTTTATTTCTTTCATAAAGAATATTACAATGGTGCTTAAGAAAACTAATTACATTGCCTTCTTGTGTTAAATATGAAATAGAAATCAAATTCCTGCTTATTGTAGGCACATAAAAATAGTCCCTAAGAACTAAATCTAATCCTAATGGTAATCGTAGAGGTAGGTTTTCACGATCACAGCAGCAATTTTTGCACCATTTTTGATGCATAGGATCATCTCACCATCCCTCAATCTCCTACTATCCTTAAGATCTGGCATAGAAGTGCACAAGTGAGCACTAGAACCAGAGTTAAGCATCTAACTAGATGCAGAAGAAATCGTAAGATTAAATTTTATAACGAGCATACCTTCAAAAGAACCTACTTTCTTCTTATTCTTCAGGCCAGCCAGGTACAAAGGATAGTTCCGCTTTCAATGGCCATCAGTATTGCAAAAAAAATATTTTTCTTTATCAGCGGCCTTCTTCTTCGACTCTATCTTCTTCTTCTTGCCACCATCCATTTTCTATTTTTTCATGGACTTCTTCTTTCTAAAAGATTTTCTCTTGGAAGAAGTCTACTCCACAGTAAGTACTGAGCCTTTAGAACCTTTCATAGAAAGCTCAGCAGTAACCAGCATGTTCATGAGTTCAGCCAAGGTATTTTGAAGTTTATGTATATGGTAGTTCATGATGAACTGCCCATACGCATCAATCAAGGACTGCAGAATTATATTAATCTACAGATCTTGATCTAACTTGACATCGAGCTTCTCAAGCTTTTCTAAGTTCTTGATCATCATCAAATAATGATCTTGAACTGACTGCCTATCACGCATCTGAGTATTAAACAGCATCTTAGTGACTTGATATTTGGCTGCGTGACTTTGTTCACTAAAAAATTCTTGCAGGTGAGCAAACATTTGGTGGCTAGTCTTAATATTTTTAATGTTGGTGCTAAAGCTCATCAGACATCAAGCCCAACATATAATACCTAGCTTTGTTATCTTCATCCGTCCACTTCTCAAGAGATGCTCTCTGATCAGCGGATGGATGAGCTGGTAAAATGGGAGGATCCTACTCCAACACATGAGTCAACTTCTTAGAATCCAAAATAATTTTGAAGTTCCATAGCCAATCCTTATAGTTGGATCCAGTTAGTCTATGGGTGTCCAGGATACGGGCTAGTGGATTGGACGCAGACATCTTCCTATAGAGAGTCAAAGTTTCTAGTTAAATTTTATAATTAGACTTAATGAATTTATTTAAAAATTTTATTTTTAAATAAATTAGGCTTTCACTATGATCTCAGATCAGATCTTGATATATTTCAGAAGAAAATCCTGATTTTTTGGTCCAGGTTCGTTCAGATCTGATCAGATCAAGAGATATATTTCAAAAATTTTTTTCTTTGATCTAATCAGATCTTGATATATTTCAGATCTGATTCTTATTATTTTAATAAATAAAATAAAATAAGATAAATTAAATCAAATTTAATTTACCTGATTTGGGTAATCCTATTACCCTGTTGATGATCCTGATTGCAGCGGAAGGTTCTGGATCTAGCCACGCAAGCGCCTGGCCTCTACCGGTATCCACTCAGGGTTGGATCTGGAGATCCTCTTCTTCTCTATCACACCTCCAAAAATTAGATCTGGATCTGATCTGGAGGATCTTCAAAACTCTTTTGAAGATCAGCAGTCGTCCTTTTGCAGCAGCGCAGCCTTCTTGCTTTTGATCGCCTTTCTCTTGATCTGAATCGCACCAACCTAAATCCAAAACTCTTTTGGACGTGGAGAGCAAGGGGAGAAGAGACTTGGCATGGAGGAGAAAGAGGGAGAGGCAGCCTTGGGGCATGTGGGAATTCTTTTCTTAATTTTAGAATTTGAGTTGGGCGCAGGGTCTTATTTATAGACTAAGCTTGTGATCCAACTCCTCTTCTTCCCAACCAATCACAACCCTTTGTGAAATCAGATCTAAATCTGATTGGTGGAAAATAGAGTCCCCTGGATTCCTCCTTAGAGGGTGCCTAAGACCAGTCAAACTTGGATTCTTAGTAGAACTCTAATTGGAATCCAAAAGGGAGATGGAGTCCTTGTCCAACAAGGACTCCTAGGCGCCTCCTAACTTGGGCTCACGCCACCAGGGTTGGCGTGCGCCCTTCTCCTTGCCAGGTTCTGGCAGGGGGACAGGCCCCCACCAGCTCTCCAATAGGTGCATGACATGTGGTCAAAAGTCAAAGTGTCAATGGTCAACATTTGACCAGTCAAAGGTAGACTTTTGACCAAAGTCAAAGAACAAGAAATGGCAGGTGACCAAAAATGGCAGGTAATGTCTTACAAAATAAGACAACCTTTTCTGACTTGGACAACCTCCAGTCAGACCATATGAAGGCCTCTGATTGAGCACAAACTCCTTTGGCTCAGTCAGGACAACTTATTTATGATAGTAAAAGAAGAACGTTAGGTTCAATCGAGTGCTAGCACGATTTCCTTGAACCTAATTGAATCTCATTCAGATCAATTGAACTAGATCAGTTCAATTGATGATCACCAGATTCAAACCCTTGTTTGTGTGACCCAGTTAGGTTCAGTTCTGTATGGTAATGGGATATGTCATGATCTCTATCATCGACATCATCGAAACTCCTTTCGATGGATCAGAACTCTTCTGATTCGAACAGCTAGAATGATCGATCATCTAAATCATTCTAATTGCTCCCAAAATCCACCAGTGACACCTAGCAGTATATGGTGGCAACCCATCAGAGCTGAATGCGAACCTCTTGGTGCAGCTACCTGTGTGATTAAGTTCTTCTATCTTGAGCCCCGATCAGATTAGGGTTTAAGGTGAACTCGTCAAACCCTAGTCTCTGTCATATGATGTAATCATTCGATTCGAGTCCAATGTGAAAATCTAAATAGAAACTCTTTCTATTATTTCACTCTGCCATGGCCATGGGCTTCTGGACTTGATTCTCATGATCATCATAGGGCTGCTCCTCTACCACCGAGGTAGATAGATTCCATCTTGATGCAATCCAGTTCCTACAATGAACATGCTATAGCCAACATACACCTCAGGGTTCCATATGGCTAGGAGACCGAGTAATGGTGTAGTCAAACTATAACACCCTCAAGGTGAACTGCCGATGCATCCTCAGGTCAAAGAACCAGACACACTACTGCAGCATCGAGTCAGTCATTGACGAGAAGGTAGACTTCCCTAATGACTACTCGAGGTGGTCACGCTCAGTGCCCTCGTTCTCTAACGAGTACCTGTACTCTCGCTCCGGTGTCTCCACACCGTAGACTCAAGACTCATCTACTAAAGAGAAGCGATTGTACACCAACCTTCCGGATCAATCACCATCCTCGTGATGTCCTATGGTCGGGAGCATGTTTATGAGTTAATAATGATTATTCATGTCTTAAATTTTCAACTCTTGAAAATATGAATTATCATTACCATTAACTCAAAGGATGTATCACAGACACTAAATACACATATGTGATAGAAAATAACCCATTTTATTGAATTATAGTCAAAATTATAATTTTGCCCCTAGAAGTGTATTACAAGTGTCAGCCAATTCTGGCTTCTAGGGCACATATATCTAACAATCTCCCACTTGTCCTAAAGCCAATTGGCTACAAGTCTAAGTCCCATCTTCTCAAGGTGGGCTTCGATCTTCTGCTGGCCCAACGGCTTTGTAAGTGGGTCTGCCACATTATCTGTGGAGTTGACTCTCTTGACCTCGTAACCTTAATCGCGGATGAGATGATATCGCCGCTCAATGTGCTTGGATTCTGGTGAGACCTCGGCTCCTTAGCAAGGGCTATGGCGCCATTGTTGTCGCAGTATAGAGGAATGGCATCTGATGGCATTACTCCAATTTCTGCAGCAAACTTCTTGTACCAGAATGCTTCCTTTGCAGCCTCTGATGCAGCTATATATTCTGCTTCCATGGTGGAATCTGCTATCACAGTTTGCTTGGAAACTCTTCCAGCTGACAGCTCCACCATTGCACACAAACAGACTCCAGAGATGTCGACTTTCGATCATCTATATCGGACATGAAATCCGAGTCTGTGTATCCCTGGACTTGGAGTTCTCCGTTACCAAAGACCAACATCATATCCTTAGTTCTTCTCAAGTACTTAAGGATACATTTCACAGAAGTCCAGTGTTCTTCACCTGGATTTGACTGATATCTGCTTGTGACACTCACAGCATGGGCTATATCAGGTCGTGTACATAGCATGGCATACATGAGGCTCCCTATTGCAGAAGCATAAGGGATCTTGCTCATGCGTTCTATTTCCTCAGGTGTGCTGGGGCACATCTTCTTGGAAAGATGAATACCATGTCTGAAGGGTATTAATCCCCTCTTAGAGTTTTCCATACTAAACCTCTTTAGTACTTCCTCTATGTACATCTTCTGTGAAAGTCCTAGCATCCTATTCGGTCTATCCCTATAGACCTTAATTCCTAGAATAAAGGATGCTTCACCTAGGTCTTTCATGGAGAATTCCTTGGACAACCACATCTTTGACTGATGTCAACATGGGAATATCATTCCCAATAAGGAGGATGTCATCCACGTACAATACGAGGAAGACAACAGCGCTCCCACTGACCCTTTTGAAAACACACATGGTTCCTCTTCATTTTTGATGAAACCAAACTTTTTGATCACATCATTGAAACGAGTGTTCCAGCTCCGAGATGCTTGCTTAAGTCCATATATGGACCTTTGCAGCTTGCAAACCTTGTGATCAGTATCACTGGATGTGAAACCTAGCGGCTGTTCCATATAGATATCTTCCTCAAGATATCCATTTAGGAATGCCGTTTTCACGTCCATTTGCCATATTTCATAATCGAAATAGGCTGCAACAGGCAAGCAATGTGCGGATGGATTTTAGCATAGCTACTGGGGAAAAGGTATCCTGATAGTCAATGCCTTCACGCGTTGACTATAACCTTTTGCCACCAGTCTAGCCTTGAATGTCTCCACATTCCCATCTGCACCAATCTTTCTCTTGAAGATCCATTTACACCCAATAGGTACTATACCTTCTGGTGGATCTACCAAGGTCCAGACTTGGTTTGAGTGCATCGAGTCGAATTTCTGACTTCATTGCCTCAAGCCATTTCTCGGAGTCGATATCTGATATCGCCTCGTTGTAGGTTTTGGGATCATCACCATGAGCACCATTACCTATGAGGAACATTTCCTCTACTTCCTCTGAAATAATACCTAAGTATCTTTCAGGGGGACGGAAAACTCTTTCCGATCTACGAGGTGGAGGAGGTAGTGTTCTTATTGGCTCAACCTGATTTGGTTCCAATTGGTCCTTAGCTCGTTGTACTTGTGAGACTTTCTCATCAAGCTTAATCTGCTTTCCAATGCCGCTATCTTGAATAAACTATTTTTCAAGAAATATGGCATGTCGACTCACAATCACATTGTGGTCTTCTGGAATGTAGAAATAGTATAGTATCCTAATGACTCTTTAGGATATCCTATGAATCGAGCTCTAAAGGACCTAAACTCTAACTTGTCCGCTTGTTGTCTTTTGACATGAGCCGGACAACCCCAAATTCTGAGATGACTCAGACTTGGTTTCTTACCGTGCCATATCTCATACGGTGTGGTAGGAACGGTTTTAGAGGGAACCCTATTCAGTAGATATAGATTGAAGTTAATAATGAATGTCCCCAAAGAAAATCAGGGAGGTCTGTGAAGCTCATCATGGATCGAACCATATCCAATAGAGTCCGATTTCTCCGTTCTGAAACCCCGTTGAGTTGAGGTGTTCCTGGTGGAGTCCATTGAGAGACTATGCCATTTTCCTTAAGATAGTCTAGGAATTCCCGGCTAAGGTATTCACCTCCTCGATCTGATCGAAGAACCTTAATGGGTTTTCCAGTTTGTTTTTCTACTTCATGTCTGAATTCTTTGAACTTTTCAAAGGCTTCAGACTTATGTCTCATAAGATACACATACCCATACCTAGACAGATCATCGGTAAAGGTAATGAAGTAGACAAAATTGCCTCTAGCCGGCACATCGAAATGGGCCGCACACATCAGTATGTACTACTAGGGCAAGGAGATCTGTGGCCCTCTCCCCATGTCCAACAAAAGGGAGTTTAGTCATTTTGCCTTGAAGACAAGATTCACAAGTTGGATATGACTCAAAAGTCAATGGACTCAATAGCCCATTTTTCTCCAATTTGTTGATCCTATCTTCTGCTATATGACCTAATCTCAGGTGCCATAGATATCTGTCGTTTGGACTATCCCTAGGTCGTTTGGCATTCACGTTTTGCTCGATAGTTAGAATAGGTACATCAATATGTAGCTGATAAAGACCATTAATAAGGAAACCATTTGCAATTTTATTTCTTTCATAAAGAATGTTACAATGGTCCTTAAAGAAGGTGATCACATAACCTTCTTGTGCTAAGCATGAAACAGAAATCAAATTCCTGCTAGCTGCAGGCACATAATAACAGTCTTTTAAAACTAAGTCTAAACCAGATGGTAATCGAAGAGGGTATGTTCCCACGGCTACTGCAGCAACTCTTGCTCCATTACCGATGCGTAGGATCATGTCTCCATCCCTCAGCCTCCTGCTATCCTCAAGACCCTGCATAGAAGTGCACAGATGAGCACTAGAACCAGAGTCAAGCACCCAACTGGATGCAGAAGAAACCGTAAGGTTAGACTCAATAACGAGCATACCTCCAGAAGGACCTTCCTTCTTGTTCTTCAGGGTGGCCAGGTAAGTAGGGCAGTTCCGCTTCCAATGGCCGTCGCTGTTGCAATGGAAACACTTTCCTTTGCCATCGGCCTTCTTCTTCGGTTCTGCCTTCTTCTTCTTTGATCCTTCCACCTTTTGCTTTTTCACAGACTTCTTTTTCTTTCCATAAGACTTTCTTTTGGAAGAAGTCCGTTCCATAGCAAGAACTGAGCCTTTAGAACCTTTCATAGAAAGCTCAGCGGTAACCAGCATATTCATCAACTCGGCCAAGGAATTTTGAAGTTTATGCATGTGGTAATTCATGATGAATTGCCCATATGCATCAGTCAAGGATTGCAGAATAATATCGTTCTGCAGATCCAAGTCCAACTTCACACCGAGCTTCTCAAGCTCTTCCATGTCCTTGATCATTGTCAGACAGTGATCTTGGACTGACTGCCCATCACGCATCTTAGCCTTAAAAAGTCATTTTTCGTGACTTGATATTTGGCTGCGCGACTCTGTTCACCAAACATCTCCTGCAGGTGAGCCAACATTTGGCGAGCAGTCCCGATATCTTCATGTTGGCGCTGGAGCTCATCAGACATCGAGCCCAACATGTAGTATCTGGCCTTATTGTCTTCGTCAATCCATTTTTCCAGAGACGCTCTCTGTTCAGTGGATGGACGAGCTGGTAAGGTGGGAGGGTCCTGGTCCAAAACATGTGTTAACTTCTCTGAACCCAAAATAATTTTGTAGTTCCTGAGCCAATCTTTATAATTGGGTCCAGTCAGTCTATGTGTGTCTAGGATACGTGCCAATGGGTTGGACGCAGACATTTTCCTGTAGAGAGTCAAAGATTCTAGTTAGATACTGTAATTTTGACTTGACCAATTTGTTTAGGGATTTTATTTTTAAACAAATTAGCTCCCACTATTTTCTCGGATCCCTACACTCCCTCTGTAGAGATGCGAAAATCTCCGCGATTGATGATTTCTAGTGGGTGGTGCGGTCTCACCAACTGACTCATCACCTCACCTAACAGTTATTGGTGATGGGTTAGCCAATGAGTGAACAACTCTTGTTCAATGATTCTCTAATCATGGTGCACCCAAACTTGGTCTCTAATTCATGAATCTCACCGTATCCGGAATATTGATCCACTCCTTAGTTAAGTCAGACCCACCATTTGCATAGACTGGGTTCCTAATTGGGTCTCTCACCGTATCCGGAAATATTGAGCCCAACTCATCCTCCAGCCCATAGCATCCAATGCCTAATAGACATGGTTGCATCTTCCCGGTGCAACTGAGCCACTGTATCCAGCCGAGAACAATCAACCCCGGGAAGGGCCCGCACGTCTACAATGGTGGAAGACCTCGGACTTAATCTTTTCTTAGGGAGAATTGATTCAGGTCTCATTAAACTAGACTTGGCTTAGTCATAACAATTATGACTAACCTAGTGGCATGGGTTAGCTCGGATTATTGACCACCTCAGATCAGAACAAGATATGCCAGGTAAGTGAGATCGGAAGGATATCTTAACTGGTTAATGGATATTCTAAATCCCCGACGTGAACACCAAGACAAAATCAATAATGACTACCCAGCCACTAGATTATTTTGTTATGACTAAGACAAGTCTAGTTTAATGAGACCTGAATCAATTCTCCCTAAGAAAAGATTAAGTCTGAGGTCTTCCACCATTGTAGATGTGCGGGCCCTTCTCGGGGTTGATTGTTCTCGGCTGGATACAGTGGCTCAGTTGCACCGGGAAGATGCAACCATGTCTATTAGGCATTGGATGCTATGGGCTGGAGGATGAGTTGGGCTCAATATTTTGGATACGGTGAGAGACTCAATTAGGAACCCAGTCTATGCAAATGGTGGGTCTGACTTAACTAAGGAGTGGATCAATATTCCGGATACGGTGAGATTCATGAATTAGAGACCAAGTTTGGGTGCACCATGATTAGAGAATCATTGAACAAGAGTTGTTCACTCATTGGCTAACCCATCACCAATAACTGTTAGGTGAGGTGATGAGTCAGTTGGTGAGACCGCACCACCCACTAGAAATCATTAATCGTGGAGATTTTTGCATCTCTACAGAGGGAGTGTAGGGATCCGAGAAAATAGTGGGAGCTAATTTGTTTAAAAATAAAAAAATCCCTAAATAAAAAATTGGTCAAGTCAAAATTACAGTATCTAACTAGAATCTTTGACTCTCTACAGGAAAAATGTCTGCGTCCAACCCATTGGCACGTATCCTGGACACACATAGACTGACTGGACCCAATTATAAAGATTGGCTCAGGAACTACAAAATTATTTTGGGTTTCGAGAAGTTAACCCATGTTTTGGACCAGGACCCTCCCACCTTACCAGCCCGTCCATCCATTGAACAGAGAGCGTCTCTGGAAAAAATGGATAGACGAAGATAATAAGGCCAGATATTACATGTTGGGCTCGATGTCTGATGAGCTCCAGCGCCAACATGAAGATATCGGGACTGCTCGCCAAATGTTGGCTCACCTGCAGGAGATGTTTGGTGAACAGAGTCGCGCAGCCAAATATCAAGTCACGAAAATGACTTTTTAAGGCTAAGATGCGTGATGGGCAGTCAGTCCAAGATCACTGTCTGACAATGATCAAGGACATGGAAGAGCTTGAGAAGCTCGGTGTGAAGTTGGACTTGGACCTGCAGAACGATATTATTCTGCAATCCTTGACTGATGCATATGGGCAATTCATCATGAATTACCACATGCATAAACTTCAAAATTCCTTGGCCGAATTAATGAATATGCTGGTTACCGCTGAGCTTTCTATGAAAGGTTCTAAAGGCTCAGTTCTTGCTATGGAACGGACTTCTTCCAAAAGAAAGTCTTATGGAAAGAAAAAGAAGTCTGTGAAAAAGCAAAAGGTGGAAGGATCAAAGAAGAAGAAGGCAGAGCCGAAGAAAAGGCCGATGGCAAAGGAAAGTGTTTCCATTGCAACAGCGACGGCCATTGGAAGCGGAACTGCCCTACTTACCTGGCCACCCTGAAAGAACAAGAAGGAAGGTCCTTCTGGAGGTATGCTCGTTATTGAGTCTAACCTTACGGTTTCTTCTGCATCCAGTTGGGTGCTTGACTCTGGTTCTAGTGCTCATCTGTGCACTTCTATGCAGGGTCTTGAGGATAGCAGGAGGCTGAGGGATGGAGACATGATCCTACGCATCGGTAATGGAGCAAGAGTTGCTGCAGTAGCCGTGGGAACATACCCTCTTCGATTACCATCTGGTTTAGACTTAGTTTTGAAAGACTGTTATTATGTGCCTGCAGCTAGCAGGAATTTGATTTCTGTTTCATGCTTAGCACAAGAAGGCTATGTGATTACCTTCTTTAAGGACCATTGTAACATTCTTTATGAAAGAAATAAAATTGCAAATGGTTTCCTTATTAATGGTCTTTATCAGCTACATATTGATGTACCTGTTCTAACTATCGAGCAAAACGTGAATGCCAAACGACCTAGGGATAGTCCAAATGACAGATATCTATGGCACCTGAGATTAGGTCATATAGCAGAAGATAGGATCAACAAATTGGAGAAAAATGGGCTATTGAGTCCATTGACTTCCGAGTCATATCCAACTTGTGAATCTTGTCTTCAAGGCAAAATGACTAAACTCCCTTTTGTTGGACATGGGGAGAGAGGGCCACAGATCTCCTTGCCCTAGTACATACTGATGTGTGCGGCCCATTTGATGTGCCGGCTAGAGGCAATTTTGTGTCTACTTCATTACCTTTACCGATGATCTGTCTAGGTATGGGTATGTGTATCTTATGAGACACAAGTCTGAAGCTTTTGAAAAGTTCAAAGAATTCAGACATGAAGTAGAAAAACAAACTAAAAAACCCATTAAGGTTCTTCGATCAGATCGAGGAGGTGAATACCTTAGCCGGGAATTCCTAGACTATCTCAAGGAAAATGGCATAGTCTCTCAATGGACTCCACCAGGAACACCTCAACTCAACGGGGTTTCAGAATGGAGAAATCGGACTCTATTGGATATGGTTCGATCCATGATGAGCTTCACAGACCTCCCTGATTTTCTTTTGGGGACACTCATTGTTAACTTCAATTTATCTACTGAATAGGGTTCCCTCTAAAACCGTTCCTACCACACCGTATGAGATATGGCACGGTAAGAAACCAAGTCTGAGTCATCTCAGAATTTGGGGTTGTCCGGCTCATGTCAAAAGACAACAAGCGGACAAGTTAGAGTTTAGGTCCTTCAGAGCTCGATTCATAGGATATCCTAAAGAGTCATTAGGATACTATTTCTACATTCCAGAAGACCACAATGTGATTGTGAGTCGACATGCCATCTTTCTTGAAAAATAGTTTATTCAAGATAGCGGCATTGGAAAGCAGATCAAGCTTGATGAGAAAGTCTCACAAGTACAACGAGCTAAGGACCAATTGGAACCAAATCAGGTTGAGCCAATAAGAACACTACCTCCTCCACCTCGTAGATCGGAAAGAGTTTTCCATCCCCCTGAAAGATACTTAGGTATTATTTCAGAGGAAAGTAGAGGAAAATGTTCCTCGTAGGTAATGGTGCTCATGGTGATGATCCCAAAACCTACAACGAGGCGATATCAGATATCGACTCCGAGAAATGGCTAGAGGCAATGCAGTCAGAAATTGACTCGATGCACTCAAACCAAGTCTGGACCTTGGTAGATCCACCAGAAGGTATAGTACCTATTGGGTGTAAATGGATCTTCAAGAGAAAGATTGGTGCAGATGGGAAATGTGGAGACATTCAAGGCTAGACTAGTGGCAAAAGGTTATAGTCAACGTGCGAAGGCATTGACTATCAGGATACCTTTTCCCCAGTGGCTATGCTAAAATCCATCCGCACATTGCTTGCCGTTGCAGCCTATTTCGATTATGAAATATGGCAAATGGACGTGAAAACGGCATTCTTAAATGGATATCTTGAGGAAGATATCTATATGGAACAGCCGCTAGGTTTCACATCCAGTGATACTGATCACAAGGTTTGCAAGCTGCAAAGGTCCATATATGGACTTAAGCAAGCATCTCGGAGCTGGAACACTCATTTCAATGATGTGATCAAAATGTTTGGTTTCATCAAAAATGAAGAGAGAACCATGTGTTTTCAAAAAGGGTCAGTGGGAGCGCTGTTTGTCTTCCTCGTATTGTACGTGGATGACATCCTCCTTATTGGGAATGATATTCCCATGTTGACATCAGTCAAATTATGGTTGTCCAAGGAATTCTCCATGAAAGACCTAGGTGAAGCATCCTTTATTCTAGGAATTAAGGTCTATAGGGATAGACCGAATAGGATGCTAGGACTTTCACAGAAGATGTACATAGAGGAAAGTACTAAAGAGGTTTAGTATGGAAAAACTCTAAGAGGGGATTAATACCCTTCAGACATGGTATTCATCTTTCCAAGAAGATGTGCCCTAGCACACCTGAGGAAATAGAACGCATGAGCAAGATCCCTTATGCTTCTGCAATAGGGAGCCTCATGTATGCCATGCTATGTACACGACCTGATATAGCCCATGCTGTGAGTGTCACAAGCAGATATCAGTCAAATCCAGGTGAAGAACACTGGACTTCTGTGAAATGTATCCTTAAGTACTTGAGAAGAACTAAGGATATGATGTTGGTCTTTGGTAATGGAGAACTCCAAGTCCAGGGATACACAGACTCGGATTTCATGTCCTATATAGATGATCGAAAGTCGACATCTGGGAGTCTGTTTGTGTGCAATGGTGGTGCTGTCAGCTGAAAGAGTTCCAAGCAAACGGTGATAGCAGATTCCACCATGGAAGCAGAATATATCGCTGCATCAGAGGCTGCGAAGGAAGCATTCTGGTACAAGAAGTTTGCTGCAGAAATTGGAGTAATGCCATCAGATGCCATTCCTCTATACTGCGACAACAATGGCGCCATAGCCCTTGCTAAGGAGCCGAGGTCTCACCAGAAATCCAAGCACATTGAGCGGCGATACCACCTCATCCGCGATTACCTCGAGAAGGGTTACGTCGAGGTCAAGAGAGTCAACTCCACAGATAATGTGGCAGACCCACTTACAAAGCCGTTGGGCCAGCAGAAGATCGAAGTCCACCTTGAGAAGATGGGACTTAGACTTGTAGCCAATTGGCTTTAGGACAAGTGGGAGATTGTTAGATATATGTGCCCTAGAAGCCAGAATTGGCTGACACTTGTAATACACTTCTAGGGGCAAAATTATAATTTTGACTATAATCAATAAAATGGGTTATTTTCTATCACATATGTGTATTTAGTGTCTGTGATACATCCTTTGAGTTAATGGTAATGATAATTCATATTTTCAAGAGTTGAAAATTTAAGACATGAATAATCATTATTAACTCATAAAATGCTCCCGACCATAGGACATCACGAGGATGGTGATTGATCCGAAAAGGTTGGTGTACAATCGCTTCTCTTTAGTAGATGAGTCTTGAGTCTACGGTGTGGAGACACCGGAGCGAGAGTACAGGTACTCGTTAGAGAACGAGGGCACTGAGCGTGACCACCTCGAGTAGTCATTAGGGAGTCTACCTTCTCGTCAATGACTGACTCGATGCTGCAGTAGTGTGTCTGGTTCTTTGACCTGAGGTGCATCGGCAGTTCACCTTGAGGGTGTTATAGTTTGACTACACCATTACTCGGTCTCCTAGCCATATGGAACCCTGAGGTGTATGTTGGCTATAGCATGTTCATTGTAGGAACTGGATTGCATCAAGATGGAATCTATCTACCTCGGTGGTAGAGGAGCAGCCCTATGATAATCATGAGAATCAAGTCCAGAAGCCCATGGCCATGGCAGAGTGAAATAATAGAAAGAGTTTCTATTTAGATTTTCACATCGGACTCGAATCGAATGATTACATCATATGACAGAACTAGGGTTTGACGAGTTCACCTTAACCCTAATCTGATCGGGGCTCAAGATAGAAGAACTTAATCACACAAGTAGCTGCACCAAGGGTTCGCATTCAGCTCTGATGGGTTGCCACCATATACTGCTAGGTGTCACTGGTGGATTTTGGGAGCAATTAGAATGATTTAGATGATCGATCATTCTAACTGTTTGAATCAGAAGAGTTCTGATCCATCGAAAGGAGTTTCGATGATGTCGATGATAGAGATCATGACATATCCCATTACCATACAGAACTGAATCTAACTGGGTCACACAAACAAGGGTTTGAATCTGGTGATCATCAATTGAACTAATCCAGTTCAATTGAACTAATGAGATTTCATAGTTCAATTCAATTAGCGGTTAAGAAATTATGCTACACTCGATTGAGCCTAACGTTCTTCTTTGCTATCATAAATAAGTTGTCCTGACTAAGCCAAAGGAGTTTGTGCTCAATCAGAGGCCTTCATATGGTCTGACTGGAGGTTGTCCAAGTCAGAAAAGGTTGTCTTATTTTGTAAGACATTACCTGCCATTTTTGGTCACCTGCCATTTCTTGTTCTTTGACTTTGGTCAAAAGTCTACCTTTGACTGGTCAAATGTTGACCACTGATACTTTGACTTTTGACCATATGTCATGCATCTATTGGAGAGCTGGTGGGGCCTATCCCCCTACCAGAACCAGGCAAGGAAGAGGGCGCACGCCACCCTTGGCATGTGCCCAAGTTGGAGGCGCCTAGGAGTTCCTGTTGGACAGGGACTCCATCTCCTTTTTGGATTACAATTAGAGTTCTCCTAAGAACCAACTTTGGCTGGTCTTAGGCGCCCTCTAAGGAGAAATTCAGGGGACTCTATTCCCACCGATCAGATTTAGATCTGATTTTACAAAGAGTTGTGATTGGTTGGGAAGAAGAGGAGTTGGATCATGCTTAGTCTATAAATAAGACCCTGCGCCCAACTCAGATTGGGATAAAGTTTTGAATCACAATTTTCCATGCCCCAAGGCTACCTCTCCCCTCTTCCTCCATGCCAAACCCACCTTTTCTCTCTCCTCTCCATGTCCAAAAGAGTTTTGGAGCTTGGTTGGTGCGATCCAGATCAAAGAAAGGCGAGTGAAAGCTAGAAGGCTGCACTGCTGCAAAGGACGACTGCTGATCTTCAAAAGGAGTTTTGAAGATCCTTCAGATCAGATCCAGATTTGATTTTTGGAGACGTGATAGAGAAGAAGAGGATCTCCAGATCCAGTCTGAGTGGATACCGATAGAGGCCAGACACTTGCATGGTTAGATCCAGAACCTTCCGCTGTATACAGGATCATCAACGGGTAATAGGATTACCCATATCAAGATAAATTAAATTTAATTTAATTTATCTAGATTTTATTTTATTTCTAAAATAATAATAATCAAATCTAAAATATCTCAGACCTAATTAGGATCAAAGAAAAAATTTTTTGAAATATATCTCTTGAGCTGATCAGATCTGAACGAACCTGGTCCGAGAAATTAGGATTTCCCTTCAGGATGGCACTTGAACCCATGCCCAACTCCTTGGGCATGGAGAGAGGAGAGAGAGAATCAAATGGGGCATGGAAGAAAGAGAGAGGCAGTCTTGGGGCATGAGAATTGTGCAAAAACTCTTTAATCCTAAGCACAGATAGGATTTAAATAGATCCTGCTGTGCCATGCAGTGCCACATCATTTCGACCAATCAGAGGCCTTCATTCAATCAGATCTAAATCTGATTGATGGGATGACGTCATCTGATCCAATCAGATGAGAGTCCCTCAAAAATCCACATAGGTGGCGCCAAGACTAGATAAAACAATATTCTTTGGTGCCTAGGTATTTAAAACCATCAAGAAACCTTGGTGTCCCATCTATATGGGACTCCATCCCTTATCCATATGGAGCACATACCTAGGGTGGCGTGCACCCTCTCTCGTACCTCTTTTAGCAGGGGGATAATAGCCCCAGGTGCTCATCTATAGGCACATGACACATGGCCCTATGTCCAAGTGTCCAGGATCAACTATTGACCTATGTCCAAAAATAGGAATTAGCAGGTGATAGAAATTGGCAGGTATTGTCTTAAATCCATCTAATGAATTAAGACAATTCTTTTCTGATCCGGATAAGCTCTAGTCAGACTAAGATAGGATTTTTGAGTGAGCTCAAATAATTTTGGTTCAACCGAAATGAACCAAAATGATTACAAAAAGAGAATGTTAGGCTCAATCATGTGCTAGCGTAATTTTCTTGAATCTAATTAGTTCTAATCCAAATCAATTAAATTAGGTTAGTCCAATTGATGATATCCAAATTTAAATTCTTGTTTGTATGATCCAGTTAGGTTCTGTTCCATATAATAATGAGACATATTGCGATCTCTATCATCGACATCATCGAAATACCTTTTGATGGGCCAAAAATTTTCTGATTCATACAATTAGAATAATCGATCATCTAAATTATTCTAATTGCTCCCAAAATCCATCAGTGATACCTAGCAGTATATGGTGGCAATCCATCAGAATCAAAAGCAAATCTCTCGATATAGCTACCTGTGTGATTGGGTTCTTCTATCTTGAGCCTCGACTGGATTAGGGTTAAGATAAACTCGTCAAACCCAATATCCATAATATGAATTAATCATTTGATTCAAGTCCAATATAAAAATCTAATAGAAACTCTTTTTATCATCTTCACTCTGCCATGGCCATGGGCTTAAGGACTTAATCTCCTGATTATCATAGGGCTATTCCTCATCTATCGAGGTAGATAGATTTTCTATTGATTCAATCCAATTCCTACAATGAACATGCTATAGCCAACATATACCTCAGGATTTTGAATGGCTAGGAGATCGAGTTATGGTGTAGTCAAACTATAACACCCTCAAGGTGAACTACCGATACACCTCAGATCAAAGAATCAGACACACCATTGCAGCATCGAGTTAGTCATCAACGAGAAGATAGACTTTCTTATGACTGCTCGAGATGGTCACGCTCAGTGTCCTCGTTCTCTAACAAGTACCATACTCTTACTTCGATGTCTCCATACCGTAGACTCAAAACACATCTATCCTAAGAAAGCGATCGTACACCAACCTTGCGGATTGATCATCATCCTCGTGATGATCCTACAGTCAGAAGCAGTTTATAAGTTAATTATGAAACTTCATGTCTTAAATTTTTAACTCTTAAAAATATGAATTGTCATTACCATTAACTCAAAGGATATATCACAGACACTTTAAATATACACCATGATAAAAAATAATTTTTTTTAATTTATATTTAAAATTATAAAATTTTTTTTAGAAGTGTATTACAAATGTCAGCTAATTTGATTTTTAGGACACACATCTAACATGTGTGTGTATATAGGGAAATTCTTTATGCACCGTGAGCGGTGCAGCCCCGCATGCACCGCCCGCGGTAATTGGCTCATGCACAGAGCCGGAGCATGGCACCTAAAAAAGTTTTTCTTTCTTTTGACCATGCGCATGAGCCAATCACCATGAGCAGTGTGTAAATATATAATGTGAGGTTATATTATCTCACCCAAACCAATCCAACCGCCCAATATATCCTTCTAAAGACCGAAATAGAACTGACCCAAAACATCAGTTGCTTTTGAAGTTGTCCCTAATCCATGTGCCCTCCAACCTCAGATCATAATATTGCGTGGGGCTGAAATCCAAATTGAAATAAGCAGAGGTTAGATTTTTATACCCAAAGTATAAAGAAAGTAGATACATGAGTCCAAGCCAACTTCCCATATAACTTCTGGTAAGCCAAAATGCAGCTTTCCTGAGAATGAGGAGGTGGAGCACAAAAAACTTAGTTGAGAAGTTAACAGTTCTTCCTTCCAAGGGACGAAGTTAGCAAGTTTTTTCGAGCTCCGATTCATGATCTTCTAACTCAGAGGCATGTGGAGAATGCGCTCATCATAAGAACATGGAAAAGGCTTCCTTAGTTTGAGATCATGGTTCTGCTCAACTGTCTAAATTAAATGGTGATAAGATTGTAACTTGATGTGGATGCTACAGTAAATGAATATGGTGTAATAAGAGAATCAAATTGAATATATAGATGTTATCTCACATATCAAAATATGAGCTTTAATGGATAAGTATGACCACATGATATATTGTTTCGGGTGGTTTATAATTTTATACAACTAAGGGGTTGTGGGATTGTTGGCCTAATTTCATTAGAATGTGAAAACAAGCATTAAGGCATGGTTTCAGAATCTCAACAAGAAGAGGCATTTTGGATACCCATATCATATCCATAAGATAACCTGTACAGGAATGGGTAATGTAGCGATAATGGTACATGAGAAGGGATATTCATATGGTTATGTCGATGTGGAATATCCCACCATTTTCACATAGAAAATGTCACCAACCATTTAAAAATATTATCAATTAATTAAAATTCTTGGAATAACATGATAGATGTGCCTCAATTTTGAATAAAAAACTTGTAATCTCTTTTTTGTCCACTATTAATATGAGAACTTATACCCTGCACCGTATAGTCATCCACCACATCAATCATAGTATCCTATTCACATAAACCTTATTCATCATGCATTCGTCTTGACGATCGACCGATATAAATGAGATAAAGTGATTGGTATGGTGCACAATCTTGTTGATGCATAAGATGCAAGATATAATTTTTCAATCAAAAAAAATTATATCATGCATCACATGTACCATATCATCATACACCATGCTAATTATCCCATCGTAGTTTTATGGATCTCTTTCATCATGCACTTGTCTTTCTTTATGAACCGTATTACATATCTTGTCAATAAAAATATTTATGAATTTGCGGTTGTCATCTCAATCTTATTTAGATCCAGAATGATACAACTTTTCTTCAGCACTTACATCCCTATATATAAGTATATAAACATGTATTCTTTAATTTTATTCAAAAGAGTTGCAACGGAAGGGCTACTAACCTTTTTGTGGAATTGATCAAATAACTAATGTCAATCATTGCAAAAAATACTTTAGCAAGGTTGGAGCTTGAAAACCCTTAACCAAATCGGGAGCATATATATATATATATATATATATATATATATATAATTTTATTTTATTTATTTTTTTCTCAATTGTAGTGAATAACCATGTAAGAGTAGAAGATTTCTCTCATAGAAAAATTAAGTTAGACGTTAATGTAGGTCGGATGGATTCTCAATGGACAAATATCAAGTGCATGCATTAGTTAAGCACTTAAGCTTGTTGCCCATATTTATTGAGGAAAACAAACAATGAATTGATTTTAGCAAGTTATGTCAGTAATAAGAACAAGAAAATCAGCCATACAATTTAATACTGCACAAATAACATTGGTTGGCAGTAGACTACTATCAGACCCAAATCAGAAAGAAACTATAAAGGCCAACTTCATAATTTGAACGACCATAACCAACAAAAACCCCATTCCATCCAATCAGTTGATACAAACCAACATATTTTTTAAAGGAGTAATTGCCTTTTGCATTTACAGCATTTAATTTTGTGTATGAACATGAAACACTAACTATGGTTTGATCTGAAAACACCCACAATCATTTAAAATTTAAAGCCAAAATACTAATGTATCAAAAAAGGCAAGTCCTATTACCAAGCACAAAAACACTACAACATCATTTTCGATTAGACGTAATTTTGTAGCGGTGTTTGTTATTTTATGCTAGTACATTTTTTTTCATAATATTTAGGCTCAACTACTTCTAAATGTTAAGAAGTATTATAAAATAAATAGTACTTTGTTATAAATGCCTCTATTTTGTTAACTTTTTATCACATATAATATAAAATGACCATACTATCAAAACAATTTTATATATTAATATAGTTTTATGTAAAATATTGATAAGTATGATATAATTAGTATGATTTATTTAGAAAATCCTAAACATTCGGAGGTTCCACATGATGCCAAGCCACTATCTTTTGGATCCCTTTCTTGGCTAGACTCCCTTTGTTCCTTCTTCTTCTTTTTCTTTTTCTCCGATCAATTATAGTCGTCGTCGCTATTTGCCACCTCTCCTCTAGCCATTACCTACTATTGCCACTGGTGCCCTCCCTCTTCCCTCCTTTCCCTCCTTTCCCTTGAGAGGCTCCTATCATACCGCTCTCTCTTTCTTATGCTCTCTCTCTCTCTCTCTCTTCTCTCTCTTTCTCTCTCTCTTCCTTTTTTATCTAGGTGGACCTTGGTAGATAGTCCTTTCCATCTCTCCATGTCCTCTAGTGGACTACATCAAGGATCTTGAATTACTATTTTTGTAACCTCCCATCATATCATCCTCTATCGTATCCATCATCGAGTAGCACTGGATCCCACAATTAACAATCCTTATTATAATAACTTTATCCTAATTGGACTCTTGTTTCTCAATTTGGCTAACTATTACCCACTAATTTGGGCTATCAAATATTGCCAACTAGCTGGCCTTGTGCTTCCACTATTCCTCTTATTATTACCCTAATTCCTCCTTCAAGTCTCCTCTAATTGATGTTCTTTGTTTTGTGTAAGTGTGTGTCATTTGAACAAGGAGAATTTCAGTGTGAGGCTTTATATTTTAGTCCTAAATTATGATAAAAGCAGAACAATTTTATTTATTATTTTGTGAATAGCATAGACTAGGCATTAGAAAGGATTCTCGAGTGATTAGCTACGCTTGAAGGGAGCATGCCTAGATTTGGGCACTACCATGTAGAAGTAGGGTCACTGATTTGTAGATCTAGTGTCATTGTCTCTAGTTCATGAAGATCGCAAAATACAAAACTCTAAGAGAATGTTGCAACCCTATGGCATCTTTGGATTGTAAGGGTTGTACTTAGGATTATAAAGTCAGACTTAACTTTGTAATGTACTTACCTAGGGTCATGCATAACCTTATAGAGAAGGATTTTTAAATTTTGCTGACATATCAGTAAGTGCATCCGTCACCCTAGTTTTTTCTTTTCATGTATTCATGTAAATTTTAGAAAATTTATTTTAGAACTCCAATCTTGATTAGTATGCTTTGCCTTAGTTGGAAATTATATATCTATAATGTAAAAGGATATTAGTACTTGAAATTATATGTTGCCCAGAGGTAGCAACCCAAGAGGGGGCGGGGGGGGGGGGGGGGGGGGCGTAAACTGGATTCTTATAAAAATTTTATCCAAATTTACTTTGTAAATAAGTAATATAGTGGAGATATGTATGATATAAGCAGTAGCGGATTTGAGATAGTGTATGCAAACCAAGAATTTAAATAATATAAATCATAAATAAAAGCAAGGTAAAGAGAGAATAAAAAGTACAATACAAGTATACAAAGATTTATAGTAGTTCGGTGCAATCTACACCTACATCCACTCTTCAAGCTTTCCTTGGATTTCTACTATAATCCTCTCTTAATTATAGTGTGTTTGCTTTTCTAGGCTCACAAACAAACCTAGTTAGTTTCTACAGGAGCATCAACCAAAATCTTACACTGTTAGTTTTTTGGATTCACTAACAATCCAGTTGATTTTTTTGGCTCACCAACCAAAATCTATAATATCTAATTTCAGGCTTGGATGGGCCTAATTCCTAAGTTTATTTCTCCAAAGAAAATTTGAAAAGAAATAAAAATATGAATAAAAAATTTTAGCACAAAGATAAAAATAGAGTTTTAAACTCTTTGATCCCAAAGAAGAGATTGAATGTTTGGCTCTTTTGAAGTTTGAGCACTCTTCTTTGAGGCTTGAGAGGATGCTTAAAAAGTTGTAAAAGATAGCTCTTGAATGTTCCCTGAAATCACTGCAAAATTTCTCCTTTTTTCTCTCTTATTGATGTTCAAAGGAATCCTTCTTATTTGAAAATGATTTTTCTTTTAATCTAACTAAATCTTTCTTCCAAATTGATTTTTCATCTTTAAATACCCTTGGAGATAGTTAAAGAGTGAGTTCTAGCCATTAGAAGCTTTGAAATAGCCATTAGAGACAAGAAATAGCCGTTGGGGCCGAAAAAAGATCTGGAACTATCCATTGAAGTGCTATCATTGTGTTTCGAGACCTCTCGATTTGTCTCAAGATATCTCATCTGATTTTGAGACCTCTCAATTTGACCAGGAGAAGTCTCATTCTCAGTCGCTTGAAAATTTGCTTTCTGAAAAAATCTATCGTCTGAGATCCAGAACTCTAAATTTTGAAGAAGACGTATCACCGCGACCATGAAATCTCTCAAGAATTCTATGAGATGTCTCGCTCTCAGAGCGCAAAAACTATGTTTCTATCTCCTGAGATGGAGATGTCTCAAGTTCAACTCAAGACCTCTCGAACTTGTGTTAGAACCTTGCTTGAGTGTGCCAGACTCCATGAGACGTCTCAAAAATTTTAGGAGACGTCTCGAAAATGCTCCAAGATTATTTTCAAGAAAATTCTTGCTACCAAATAAGAAAATTTGATCTTGATTTGAATTGCACTGTGTCATCCTTGTTTTGGTCAAGGAGCTCTCTTTCTTCTGACATTTGAATACTTAAAATAAAATTTATTAGTAATCATTTGCTTTAATGTTTGGTCATCATTAAAATTACTTAGAGGGTCAACATTATACATTATATTGAGTTGCATATAAATTATTTGAAAATATATATTATTACATTTTGAATTATCCTACATAAGATTTAATTTCATAATCTGGATCAATTATATATATGTAATGTGTTACTTGAATATGGCTAATGATGGTGATGATTGATTTGCTTTATCGAAATGTTTGAAATGAGATATAATTAAAGCCTTATTTGAAAATATATGGAAATTTGAAAGAACAATGCTCACTATATGACTAAAAAAAGTGGTTGGAATTAGTATCTCTCTAGACTTACTATGATTCAAGCCCAGCCAGTCAGGGTTGATGGTTGACATGTTATGTTTAGAAACTGGTTTATTTTGTGCTTAGAAAGTTAGAACTGATTGTTAGCAACTAATGTTCAGAGCTAGTTCCTTTTGTGCCTAGCTAGTCAGGGCTGAATGTTGGTAATTTATATTTCAAGAGCTAGTCATTTTCGAGCCTCATCACAAGTCTAATCATTACTAGTATAGTCACTAAGACTAAGAGAGGTCAAAAATTATAATTACTTTTATTGAAAATTTTTACAAGTGGTGTTCTATCTATGAGATGCAACTAAGTTAGTTTTCATATTGGTATCTTAAAAGGTGAATTTTGTAAGTTGCTACTTAGTTTTGGATTTCTTTTTTATAACTTTTCCAAATTCCATGCCCTGCAAGTGTTCAAAATCTAGTCTCCAATAGTAGTTTGGGTTAGAGATTTCTTTACTAAAACTTATCATTGGTCTATTATATCCAAAATGCACAAGCAAAGAATTCAATTCCATTCTACTCTTGTCTCTCTTTGTACTCACTTCCTTCATCATTCAGTCCATAAAGATTACTCTGCCTTTCTATGATACTAAGCCTTCTTAAAATTCCTCCATGGAGTTTTAGAAAATAGTGGAGGTATTTCAAATCGCCAGCCACTATTCTAGAATTTGTAAAATGGTGGTTTACCATTTTGTCTCTCTCCATAAAATACACAATTAGGTGGCAAATTCTAGGTCCTCCTCTATTGTCACTAATCTTGGGACATCAATGTGGACAACCTCCATAGACCCATGAGACAATAGACAAAGGTCAAAGGGCTCACTAGATTGGCTCTGGTCGGGTGCTACAATGCTTAAATCGGTGAAGGTTTTCTAGTAGGAAGTAAGAAGGAAGAAGAAAGTAAAGATAATAATACCAAAAAGAAGTAAAGTAAATGAGGGAGTAGAAAATAGAGTATTTTTTTCTCTCACTCACTTATTCAACTTTCTTAGGTCTCCAAACCTATCTGTAGATAGAGTCCTAAATTTCCAATGAATTGTATCCCAACAAATTTGGGGTCATGTGTCACAACCTATTAACATAACAACCAAAGGACATGTTGTAATTGCCTGGCATGTGATGAAATTATCGGAACCTCATGCATTTTTAGGTAAAGGGACTAAGCTGCCTCTAATGTGGAGGGTTCTTGCTTAGGTTGGGTTGGTTGCCAAGGATGTCGAACAGAGCTAAGAGACTTCAACTTTGAAGGTTAGTTGCTTTTGCTTTACTCGTCCCAACTTTCAAGTTGGCACGTAGTTCCTGAAGAGAATGCCTAGGATAACCTTTTTGTGTGCCTGGGTCACAACATGGATCATAAGCTAGATTAATATGATTGTGCCACATCACCTTAGTCATTTATTACCATAATAAGACCTCCCCTCCACTTCCAAACCTAAATCATTTTCCGTAGTTCATGTGAAGGAAGTAGCCATTTGTCCTACATTCTATGCCATTTTGACAAGGGAATTAACTCATGTGCAGTGGTTCCTCGAAGAATGAATTTTGACTCTTGGTCTCCTAAAAGGATGTTGACCATTGGATGCAAGGAGGACATGACACATGTCCACGATTGGCCAGGATGGATTGATCTAGGCCATCCAAAACACTTAAAAGGAGGATACCACTACTTATCAGCCATTTCTAAGTGCTCCTAAGCATCCTTTCTATCACTCTGAGATATTGCTGTAGAACCAAACCACCAAATTGTCTCAAATCTTTCTTGCACGGATGTGCTCTCCATGGTAAAGGCATCTTCATCAATTGGCCTTATGAGAGGCCAGACGAAGTAGGTAGCCAAAGCAAAGGCCAAATCAGGATTCCTCTTGTTGTGATCAGAGCTGCTCTAATACCAATTGATGTTGTGGTACCTTTCTCTGATACCACAACTTGAAAAGATCCCTCGTATGGAATACAGATCCTCAAAGTTTAGAATCAGAATGCTAGTGACGATGTCGATATTACAACAGAAAGAAAGAAGAGAAAATATAAGAAAAATACAATCAAATATATAGATTAAGTCAAGGCTTCCTCTATAGGGTATACAAGCTTCACTATGAGAAAAATAAAATTTACAAGAAGAAATTATACCCTCAACCCTCGTACACCATCCCTCTCTCTCAATAAGAAGCACTCTTCCTTATAAAGAAGCTCTCAAAATAATCCAAATAGACCCTCTGTTGCTCTGCCTGATGCTTTGCTTTGCCACCGACCCTCTATCGGTACTTTGTCTGTGTGTGCTCTAATGGTTCCTAGTGTTCTGCCAAGCCAAAACCATTACTTGAGTTCTCTATCGACCACATCACCTCTGTCTGCTCATAAGACCTTTTAAAAGCCTTAAATCGAATCCAATTTGAGTCCAAAATGGAAATGGGAGTCTAATTACAACTCTAAATAACCTTTGGCTATCCGATCAAGTCCTAGATCAGTCTGATCAAGTCTGCTCACATTTCTAACCATCAGATCATGCTTCACCGCTTGATACTATGCTCGTGCACTGCTCGTAGACCATGCTTATGGTGAACCAAGCCAAATTCGTGTGCCATGCCAACCCGCTCAGTGATTCCCCCTTTTACGCTACACGAAATGGGTTTGAGCCACTAAGTGGTCCATACATGGGATGCTGACACGGGGTGGTGGACTGCCATGTGCCAGTGGGCCATGCCCCCGTGCACACATCTTGGCCGCTCTGCACGTGCTGGCCCATGTGTGCTTGCGTTGGGCCATGTGGGTTTGCTAGGTCATGCATTTGGCTAGGCCATGCAGGCATTCTAGGTTGCACCTTGCTGCTGGGCCACGCCTAACTATGGACCTGCATGCCTGCAGGCCATGCCCTCCTACGAGCCCTAGGTGCCTTCCTGGGCTTCTTCTTGCTTTGGACTTTGATATGGACTTACTGTAGGTTGAATTTTAGGTATTTTTCTCAATAATTCTTTATCTCGACTCAAAATTCGGCCTCTACTTAATCTTGAGAACTTTCTAAATGATCTCGGCTCATCTTTATATCCTATGGCATACACCTACTGATCATGAATGGACAAACATGAAAGTCGAGCCAGACCGCTTGATCACTATAAGAAAATAGAATTTTAGCAACCAAAAAATTGATTGCAAAATAATAATAATTGGTTGCTAATTTATTTTGCAATCAATTTAAATCGGTTGCAAAATTTTACGATCAATTTAAATCGATCACAAAACTTTATGATCAATTTAATGATCAAAAATAAAAAAAAATAAATTTGATAATATTTTATTTTTTAAAATTAGTTGTAAAATTGGCTGCAAAATTGATCGTCAAAATCAATTACAAAATCGATCGCTAAATTTATTAAAATATTTTTATTAATAAATTGATCATAAAATCAATATTAATTATTTTTAAATTTTTAATTAATTTATCGATCACATAATCGATTACTAATTTTTTTATTTTTAATTAATTTATCAATCATAAAATTGATCACTAATTATTTTTTAAATTTTTTATTTAAAAAATTGATTGCAAAATTAGTCATAATTTATTTTATATTATATTTTAGTTTTCAAAATTAATTGCAAAATTAGTCTCTAATTTTTATTTTATATATTTTTTATTTTTATATTAATTTTATATTATATAATTTTTTATGTTATTATTTAAAATAAAATTTAGCTATGGATCAATGAAGATCGATGCCAGTGATAATAGGGAGCATGATAATGGTGGAGGTCAACGGTAGGTGGCGGTAAGGAGAAGGAGAGGAGGTTTGATAGAAGGAGAAGAGGGGAGTGGGGCTGTCATGGGTAGGCCGATGAGGGGAGGCCGGAGGGGAGTGGGGGTCGTCATGGGCCAGCTGTCGAGGGGAGGCTGGTAAGGGCAGGCCAGTGAGGGGAGGCTATCATGGGCATTCATCGAGGAGGGGAGAGGGGGCCGTCGCAGGCAGGCTAGCATGGGGGCAAGGAGAAGAGGGGGGTTTGGGCATGGCTAGGGTTGGGAGGAGAAGAAGGGGAGGAGAAGGAGAAAGGGATCGGGGAGGGGAGAGGGAGGCGGGCCATCACGAGCAGGCCGGCAAGGGAAGGCTGGAGGGGGGTATCACGGGCGAGCTGGCGAGGTGAGGCCATCGTAGGTCATCGCAGGCGAGTTGGCGAGGTGAGGCCATCGCAGGTCATCGTTAGGGAGGAGAAGGGTGGGGGCATCACGGCGGGCCGACGAGGGGAGGCCATCATAGGTGATCATCGAGGAGGAGAGGGCAGGCCATCGCGGGCAAGTCGGGGAGGAGAAGAGGGGTTTGGGGGAAGAGAGGAAGAAGGGGGTTATAAAGAAGATTTTTTTCTTTGCTTACCCAAAAAAATTAGCAACCAATAAATCGGTCTTTAAAAATAAAAGTGCCAATTAATATTTTTTAAAATTTAAATTAGCAATCATTTTTTTAATTACAAAAAATTAAAAAAATTTTGTGACCAAAAGGTCGGTCACAAACAATAAAGAAGATTTTTTTCTTTTCTTACCAAAAAAAGATTAAGCAACTGATTTATTGATTACTAGATCTATCTCTAAAAATAAATGTAACAATTATTTTTTTTTCAAAATTTAAATTTATGATCAATTTTTTGGTTGCAAAAAATTAAAAAAATTATATGATCAAAAAATGAGTCACAAACAATTAAAAAGTTTTTTATGTCTTTCCTTACCAAAAAAAATGATTTACCAACTGATTTATTGGTTGCCAAATCAATCTCCAAAAATCTCTAAAAAAGAAGATTTAGCAACCAATTATTTTTTAAAAAAATTTAAATTTATGATCGATTTTTTGGTTATAAATAATTAGAAAATATTATGATCAAAAAATTGATCACAAACATAACTATAAAATAAAAAATAATGTAAAAGTTTTATGATTAGTTTTTTACTTACAAAATTTATATTTTACAACCAAAAAATTGATCACAAACTTTTTTATAGACTAAAAAAAAATTTTACAATCAATTTTTTAGTCATAAATTTTTTTGCATTTTACAACTAAAAAATCAATAGCAAAATATTTTAATTATTTTTTAATTTAAATATAGAATAAAAATAATTCAAAAGCTTTATGACTAATTTTTTGATTATAAAATTAATATTTTATAATTTAAAAATTGATAGCAAACTCGAGAATTTTGTGATTGATTTTTTGATCATAAAATCATATTTTTCAACCAAAAAATTGATCACAAAATATTTTAATTATTTTTAATTTAAATATAGAATAAAAAATAATTCAAAAATTTTATGATCAATTTTTTGATCATAAAATTAATATTTTGTAACTAAAAAATCTATCTCTAACTTATTTGTAGACTAAAATAATAATTCAAGAATTTTATGATTGATTTTTGGGTCATAAATTTTTTAATATTTTGCAATCAAATATAATTTTTTTTATTTTTTCTTGAATATGGTATAATTTTAGAATTTAAAATTTATATTTATTATTTATTATTTAAATAATTATTATTAGAGTATCATCATAAAAAACTATCTTGATCTGATAGATCTAGCTATGTCGATCAATAAAATTTAATTTCGATGGTCATGAATGATTGTATGATGATCTGATAGATAAAGATCATCGATAAGTTTGAAAACTTACAATAATAATCTTGATAATTTTTATAGCATATTATTAAAATTTTTCTTCAATCAAACATCATTATTAGAGTCAATTTAGTATGGGATGATTTGGATCGTTAAATAAAAAATGAGCAATCAAAAAGTCAAACGACGTCTGATTATAAGATAATTTTTTAGATAAATGATCTTTGTAATTACTTTGATCATTTTTATTATGATGATTATGAAATTCAAACCACGCATATATGAATGATTCAAAAATATATATATTTCTTGATATTCATTCTTAAATTCCTCAAATAATTATACTTATACTTTTGTAAGATCTATTTAACGTGGATGGTTTATATATACATGGTTTAGATTTTATGATCACCACTATACAGATGATTAAAGTAGTAATAAAGATCATTTATTTAAAATATTGCTTTATAATCTGACAACATTTGGCCTTTAATCACTTATTTTTTATTTAACGATCCAAATCATTCCATACTAAATTGACCATGATAATGATGTTCAATTAAAATAAAATTTTGATAGTATACTATAAATATTATCAAGATCATCATTTATAATAGATTATCTATAAATTTTGATAGTATTCCATTGATGGTTTCTATCTATTAGATAATCAAATGATCGTTTATGATCATCAAAATTAAATTTTATTGATCGATATAGCTAGGGCTGTAGGATCAAGACTATCTTTTCTGACGATACTCTAATGATAATTATTTAGATAATGAATGATAAAGATAGACTGTAAATTTTAAAATTATATTATATTAAAAAAAAATAAAAAAAATTATATTCAGTTATAAAATATATTTGTAACTAATTTTTTGATTATAAAATATTAAAAAATTATGATTGATAAATAAATTATAAAATTTTTTAATTACTTTTTAATTTATAAATAAGTTTATGATCAAATTTTTTGTTGCAAAATATTAATTTTATGATCAAAAAATCAATCATGAAATTTTTGAATTATTTTTTATTCTATATTTAAATTAAAAGATAATTAAAATATTTTATAGCTAATTTTTTGGTCGTAAGATATAATTTTATGACCAAAAAATTGATTGCAAAATTCTTGAGTTTATGACCAATTTTTTGGTTGTAAAATATTAATTTTGTAATAAAAATTGATTATAAAATATTTAAATTATTTTTTATATTTAAATTAAAAAATAATTAAAATATTTTATGATTGATTTATTGATTGTGAAATTTTGTAATAAAAAAATTGGTTACAAAATTGATCATAAAATTATATAAAATTAATATTTGATAAATTTATTTTTATATTTAGCTTTTTAGTTGCAAAATTGATCATAAAATTTTAATTTTACAACTAATATTTTTAAGTCGCTATATTAATTTTTTTAATAATTGATTTTGAAATCAATCATAAAATATTTTGGTCACAAAATCGATCATAAATTTTAACAAAAAAATTAGTTCACAAAATCAATCTTAAAATCACTATTTTCTTTTAGTGGATCTCACCTTCGTTATATGCTGTGCTTCGTCTGACCTAAGATTTGCTCGAGATAGCCTCCTACGGTAATGAAAACTTCATCTTATGACTGAAAGAATAAGTATCCTATAAGCCAATTACATATATAGTGTGATGGAACTTTTCTATATAATCTCCAACTCATGTAATGGCATTTATTTTGATATTAGTAAAATGAGGCATTTGATTCATCATTCCAGTTGCATTTTTTATATTTAAAGATTATGATGAACCCTAAAGATTAGTGCAATAGTTTTAGAAAATATGAATGAGTCATGCCTATGAGATCTAAAATTCTAAAATTCTAATCTTAAACATTCATAGTCGGAGGAACATTGAGTCGGAGATCAATATTTCGAATAGACAGGTATATCCTATGTATGCTCGATGAAAATGATGGCAAATCACACAAGCTACTTATGTGAGGATACTAATACAAGAATATGGGTAATTATCGAGGAATGAGTTCACTGAATTGACTCACTAAAGAGAACATCTTATGGAGTCTTACTTGTATATCAAAAGATAGTTCTCTAAGTGGGAGTTGTGTAAGTGATCCTTAGATCTAAGATCACCATGGTACCTTATGTATATAAACCCATATTATGATATTAAGTCATGAACAGGATGTTCTAAATATGGTCAAGTATGTATGAAGATAGTGAGTAGGTCAATAAGAAATCGATCACTCCTAGTAGAAGAGATGACATCCTATGTATTCTCATCTATTGATAGCTCAGTAAGACTTTAGCCAAAGCAGAATAAAGATTAGATAGGGCTTTTAATCTTTATTAGAGTTATTATTGATGGATGGAGAATCGATATGAATATGTGTTTGAGTTAGATATTTATCCATGCTTATAAACATATTCGAGATACAGGATGATCGAGGGATTGAATTGAATAGGTACTTGCCACTCAAGGATATATTTGATATTTTTACTAAATTTCACATCTTCTGGATAGTCATGATATGTTACTAGACATTAATTTTGACTTATGAGTTTGATTGAATTAATGAGATTAATTCGATCCTTAATTAGATGGTTCTTCTAATTAGTAAAATCGGATCAGTATTAACCCTAATCGATTGAGATTGAGTTCAATCGGATTAGATTAAAATATACTCGAGCCTGCTACTGGCTAGATATAGAGCCCAATAGGTCATACACAAAAAAATTGATCAAGAATTAATTTTAGGATCACTGGATCCTAATTGGGTAGCTAATTAGCATGCTAGTACATGTTGGCTAATCTAATTTCTCACCAAATTAGGTTTGGTTCGAATCCTTGCTATTTGGCTAACCAATTTTGATTTATTTTAAAATATGGTTAAGCTAGAAGGGCTAACTATTAGATGGTTGCCACTTGGCAATTTTTAAAACCCCTTGAGAAGGAGTCCTTGGTGCATGAAATACTCTCCCAATGTTGGCGCACATTTAAAAGTGGCGCATGAATATATGTGGCATGTAAATGCACTTAGAGTCCTTCTGCCAAGGGGCTTTGACCAAGTAAAAGCCCCTTGAGGTCCTCTCTCTTATCTAGATGCCTACCATCTTTGACTGGTCAAAGATGATGGGTGCAAGGATTAAAATTCCTAAGAAAACTATGCAAAGAGTTGCATAGTCTCAAATTATTGGTGCCCAAGAGTCCTTATGCCTGAAGGTTCTTGGTTGGCACTACTTATCTGATATTCTCTCTCCATCCAATGGTTTATCAGAAGAAAAATCAAAAGAAATTTGGAATAAAAGATGGGAAGTCATATATACAATGTTTCGAATGTAGAAACCACTTCTTACGTGATTTCTAGGCAACTCCAAGTGTCCTTCTGCATTAAGAAACTTATCTGGCCCCTTGATACTTCTTTTGGATGGTTGATAAGTGCTTGGGAATGGATATTATTGGTACCTCGTATGGATCTATAAATAGGATATGGATGAGAAGTGTCGGGCATTCTAGATTCGAAGCTTATCTTAAAATTCTTTCTCCTTTTTCTTTTAGACGGTATTGGTAAGACAAGGAGTCTTTCTTTAGACAAGATCTTAATGAATGCAAGGAGTCTTAATTAAAATAAGGATTAGGAAGATTATTTAAGAAGGATAGGAAAGAATAAAATGAAGAATAAATTAGAGAGAATAAGGGAGATAAAGGCAAAGGAATTTTAGATTAAGAATTCAGCAAGCAAGGCTTCAAAAGAAATTATTCTTAAAATAAATTTCCGTGTGGATTACTGTTGGAGGGCGAACATATGGGTGCCTCATGAAAATATATCATCACCAAATCAGATTATTAAAGGTATGTTATTTAATTTTATACCTTATGCATGTATGTGATCGAATTACATCAAGATTGGTTCTAGGGTTTAGGGTTTAATAGACCAAAATTTTGAAATCTAATGGTTCCGCTATATCAATCAGAACCTTCAGTGGTATCAGAGCCACACCTAGCATGGTTCAATCATATACATGAATGCTATTAAAAGTGATTTAAAGCATGCTATAATATGATACATATATATTTGATAATATGATGCAATGATATATGATTGGGATGATATATGATATTATGAATGATCATGCTAATGCTTTATGTCTTATAATGTCATCATGATTTTTTTTGTTACAATCTTTTGCAACTTGATATAATGTCTTAGATAAGATGTTATGATATATGTTGCACTAATTCATCATTCTGATTATAAGATTGTCCTAGCATATCAATACATATCTGTTATGTTGTAAGATTGTTTTAGAATGATGAATACTTCATATGTTTCACTTGGCATAGCATATAGATGCATGTTTTAATGTCTTAAGAATGTGCATGAGATCTTTAAAGCCCTTTTAAAATTATATTAAGTCATAGTATTAAAGATCAAAAAGCAAATCTATTCTTAATATAAATTGGTCAATTGGTGTCTAGGAAAATGGTTCTGGGAAGATAAAAAGAACGTGGTTTAGTAATTGGATCCGTTACTTACTTGGCCAATTTTAATTGGTGTCTAAGGCAAGAATGGGGGGCCTCCTACCTCTCTTCCACTTACCTAGCTAATTCGATTTAATTGAAATCTTGAATTGAAAATGTATATTGATCAAAAACACTACAAATGCCTTCCTTCATGCAAAAATGATTATTATTTCATGAATCATAGTAAGTTTGTTGTGCTATCCACAAGACTTACTTTGGAGACTAATATAATAATATCTTGATGCATTTAAAAGAATGCTTATGGTATATTTGATTTATTATTGCTTTATTGTGCTATCCACAAGAGCAATATTAATTTCACATATGACTATATAGAAATGAAGGGTTTGACTTAACTAAAATATTATAGTTTGTTGTGTTATCCATAAGACTATAAATATTTTAGAGGTAGCTTATGTTCAGAGTTGCATGGAAAGGCAATTGGATAGGTTATCCTATCTTTGAACTTATTGAAGTTTGTTGTGCTATCCACAAGACTTTCTTAGGGGATAAAGATCTCAACCCCATTAAGAAACCGGTTTAGAAATTTCTCATATACCATAGGGAGGGCTATGGTACATGATAAAATAGTGGAAGTAATAACTAGAATAAAAGACCTCATCTAGTTATACATGTCATCTTGAATGGTCTGCTTATATTAGTATTCTTATTTTATGTAGATTAAAATATCTATATAATGGCCTCTTCACTCTCACTGTGATGCATTCTTGATACAAATAAATTGATGGATCCCAATTATGTGGACTGGTTGAGAAACTTGTGCATAGTGCTTGTGCAAGAGAATCTATCTTATATTCTAGATACTTCTGACCTAGGGCCGGTCAGTGAAGATACTTCAAAGGAGGAGAAAGCCACATATAAGATGTGGCAAAATGATAGTACGACCGTCAAGTGTATCATGTTAGTTTCGATGAGTAATGAATTATAGAGGCAATATAAAAGTATGGATGCTTCCTCTATATTGCTCAATTTAAAAGAGCTTTATGGAGAACAAAGTCAGACTGCTAGTTATGAATTATCTAAGCAGTTATTCTAGGCTCGGATGATCGAGGGAACTCCGATTCAAAATCATGTACTTAAAAACTAATTGACTTAATCACTAGATTGGATCAATTAGGTTTTGCCATGGATGCAAAATTCAGTCAGGATCTCCTACTACAATTTGTGCCAGACTCCTAGTTTGTGGTGAATTATCATATGAACAAACTGGATACTTCCCTGCCAGAGCTACTAAATATGTTAAAAGTAGTAGAAAATCACATTAAAGGAGAGAAAGTTCACTTCTATTGATGGACAAGGAAAAGACTGGTAGGAAGGGTTCAAAGAAAAAAAATAAGTTGAACCCTAAAAGAAGCACCTTCAAGAAGAAGGCAAAGAATATCCCTGCAGACATGACTTGTTATCACTACGGCAAGACGAGACACTGGAAGAAGAATTGCAAGAGTTATCTTACAAAAATAAAGAAAAATATAGCACAAAAAGGTATGTATATGATACATACAGCATTTTCATTAAGTACTTCAACTAGTAATTCATAGATATTGGATACCGCATGTAGTTCTCATATCTATAATTCTTTGTAGGGGCTACAAAGAATTAGAGGGCTGAAGAAAGATAAGTTCAAGCTGTTCGACACTAGTGGAGAAATCATCTCTGCGGAAGCTGTGGAAACTTACCTACTAGAATTGCTGACTGAAAGAACTCTCAAATTAGAAGAATATTATTATATGCTTAATGTAATAAGAAATATTATATCTATACCTCTTTTATTATAAAATAATTATTAAATAAAATTTATGAGCACTGGTTGCTCTATTTTTCATGCAAATGAATTTATTTGCAATGGGTATTTTAGTAATGGTCCTCTAATTTTATCATTTAATAAAAATATACTTCATATTGATAAAAATATGAAGAGAAAGAGAGAAGACATTAATATGTCATTTTTTTGGCATTGCCATCTCAATCATATTACTAAGTCAAAGATTAACAAGTTATACAAAGAAAAATTCTTTGAACCTTATGATTATGAATCATATGAGACTTATGAATCTTGTCTCATGGAGAAAATGACCAAGTCTACATTTTCTGGACATGAAGAAAAGGCAAATGAGTTATTAGCCTTAGTACATTTAGATATATGTGGACCAATGATAACTCAAGCCAGAGGAGGATATTCCTATTTCATCACATTCACTGATAACTTATCAAGATATGGATATGTGTATCTTATGAAACATAAATCTAAGGCTTTTGATAAGTTTAAGGAATATCAGAAGATGATCGAAAATCAAACTAGAAGAAGTATTAAAGTCCTTCGATCTGATCAGGGTCGCGAATACTTATTTAGTGAGTTTCTTGATAATCTTAAGAAAAAAGGAGTTTTCTTTGAATGGACACCTTCTTATACGCCACAATTAAATGGTGTAGTGGAAAGAAGAAATTGTACACTTATGAAAATGGTACGATCCATAATGTGCTATGCTGATCTTTCAATATCCTTCTGGGGGTATGCCCTATAAATTGTTGCTTATATTTTTAATAGAGTGCTTTCTAAGTCTGTTCCTAGCACTCTATATGAATTATGGAATGGAAGGAAGCCTAATTTTAAGCATCTTAAGATATGGGGCTAATCTGCTTATGTCAGAAATATTTTTGGACATAAACTAAGTGCAAGATCAGATAAATATTTATTTATAGGATATCTTAAAAAAACTAAAGGATATTATTTCTACCATCCTACTGAACAAAACATAATTATCAGTAGGCATGCCATATTCTTGGAGAAGGAATTCATCCAAGAAGGAGGCAATGGGAGGAATATTGAACTTAAGGAAGTTCGGGACCTATAAACTATTCCAAAAATATTTAATAAAAAATACTCAACTAGAAATATCCAAGGATGAGGTATATCCATAATATACACCTCCTCTTCATAGGTCAGAAAGAGTGCATCATGCGTCTCTAAGATATGGTTTCATCATAGGAATGATAATGAGGCAAATATCATTCAAGATGATGATCCATTGACCTATTCTGTAGTCATCATGAGTAAAGACTCTGACAAGTGGCTAGAAGCAATGAAATCCGAAATGGACTCCATGTATTCTAACCAAGTATGGATTTTGGTTGATGCACCAGAGGGTGTAAGCCCTATAGAATGAAAGAGGATCTTCAAGAAGAAGATTGGAGCAGATGGCCAAATTGAAACCTACAAGGCTAGGTTGGTGGCAAAAGGTTTCAAATAGAAACAAGAAATTAATTATGATGAAACCTTTTCGCTAGTGGCTATGCTAAAGTCTATAAGGATTTTACTTGCTATAGCTACATACTATGATTATAAAATCTGGTAGATAGATGTGAAGATTACTTTTTTTTAATGATAATCTTGAGGAAGAGGTCTATATTATTATGCAGGATCTCTTGATATTATTGAGGCTGGAGGAAAAGTGGGGCATGTCTCCTTCGTCCAAGCTTAGAGGTGCGTCCCCTAGGGCACCTTGGCATGTGAAAAAACCAGAGAAAGAAAGAGATGTGGGAGAAAACGATTGTATTGATCATTTTTTCTCTCTCAATTCCTAGGGTTTACAATATACATGTATAAATATATCTATACATGGACCAAAATCCTAACCCATAAAGAACTTCCTAAGCTAACCCAATCTGAATACACTCATCCAAACCCACGTACATCTATGGTCTGATCATGTACTCAATCCTATGGACCTAAACCTGATCCAAACTCTAAGTAGCCCCCATGAGATCCATAAATCAGGATCTCATGACCGTGGAGGACTGAACCTCCATCCTATAACCAAACTGGTCCTAGCCCTGGGACCATACCTCTTTTGGAGCCAACACCCAGACTCCTCTTGTGGCCTTCCAAGGCTTGGGAGCACCACTAATTCTAACAATCTCCATCTTGATGCCCCCAAGCCCTAGCAAACCCCACATGAACTATGTGCACCATCATGCTGCCTCCAGAGCTGACACCATCCCATTGAAGCCACCTCGCCTTCTTAGCTGCAACATTGACCTGTGCTCTGCAACCCCTGAGACTTATGCTTGCCCACACTTCTTGGCCTTGAACTGATGTCCTCCGACTCTGAGCCTGCAACACCAACCTATGCTCTACAGCGCTCCCAGACAACTTTCTATGCAAACTCTAATGCCTTTGCCAATCCTCTTCAGCTACTGTACACCCTTAGAGATCTTTGAGATGACCGCTTTTATAGTTGAAGACCTGTACTTGCTCCTTGGCACCATCTTGAATTTTGTAGGATCCCTTTTGCTTGGCAGCTACATCATTTTTTCTAGACTTTCTTGAAGAACCTACAGCATTCCTGTACTAGCATATACTATACCACCTGACACGATCTTCTTGAAGCTATGCCTATCCACCTGCACATGCCGCTCTACCTGAAATTGTGCATCACCGACACTGGTGCCAGGATATCAATCCTCCTACACCCCTTCGCTCTAAACTCATGCTAAATTTTCTCTCCACCTATGAAGCCACTACTGTGGAACTCCACCTATACTCAAAGTCCATCTAATATCATAGTAGAATCTAACTCTATCATCGAGTCACCCGAGGCCAACCACTCAATGTTGTACTGCTGAGCCTGCCACTATACCTCGTATACTGTCACAGCTTCTTTAAACCATCTGCACTCCACGAACCTCTTTGAAACCATCTTGGATACATTGCATCCTGTTGGCTCCTCCAAAACATATAGGAGCTCATCCAACTCCTCTAACTCAATGAATGAATCATACAAAATTCCATCCTAGCACTTCATCCTCTTCTACTCTTGCACCAACCATCTCTTTAGTTTCATCCGGAGGAACTATAGCTCAAACCCTGTCCTAGGCTTAGACCCATCTATCTCATCCCAAGGATCCTAAGACCCCCTTGGCTCTTTCTGAGACCTGCTCCCATTCTTCCTAAGATGCCTACTAACACTCTTTGCTGAGATACCTTCCACGACTACTGCACCGTCAAGCCTCTCTCAGTCTTGTGCCCCTAAAAAGCACTACTGCAGCACTTTAGCACTTCTTGCCTCATCTCGACACCACCTTCTCATAGGTATTTGGGTTCTCTCTTGCTGCATATAACCCAACCTTCATCTAAATCGCAACTCTCCCTGGTGCTCCTGCAGCAAAAACCTGATCCGAAATACTTCCGACTGCTTGATGCCCATGGCGCTTCCTGAGACCCCTTGGCTCTCCCTGAGACCTACTCCTATTTTCTCTGAGATGCCTACTAGATCAATAAGATCATATCTGAAGAGTCTCAAATTTGATTTGGATCTAAGAGAAAATATTTTTGAAATATCCCTCTTGATCCAATCAGATCTGAACGAATCTGATTCGAAAAATAGGATTTTTCCTTCAACTGAGGCAGCATTAGTGAGGTCTGCAGAAGTGAATACTCGACTACTTGACATCAATAAGATTTTAGAGATTGAAATTAAGGAACTCAAAGCTCGAGTTGTTAATGTCAAGGCATATTAAGTGGAGGCCCTACTCACGGCGAAAGCAGCAAAGGAGAAAGCTTCGAAGGCTATTCACGATTTTTTAGCATCAAAAAAATTCAAGAAGAATGCTTCATTTCCATTGGATTAACACTCTCTACTAAGACACCTTCCTTGACTGCTGCACCATCGAGTCTCTCTTAGCCTCTATGCCTCCAAGAAAGTGCTATTACAGTACTCCAGTGCTCCCTACCTTGTCTCTATGCTACTCTACAACCACCCAACCCTAACCTACTAGAACTCTATGGATCATCCATCTCCATCACCCCCAAGACTCCAATCGATCGCACCACTCAATACACTCCAACTATTTTTTCAGTCTTCCACCAGACTGAATAGTTGCTTCTTCGACTCCATCTCGATCTCTAGCTCTTAAGTAATCTCTCCTCTAACATGTCAAATAAAATCACCAACAGCCCAGCCTTCACATATTTTTACTTTTAATGCTATGCAAAGCTGCATCCAAAAAAATAACCATGAATAACTGAGAGAAAATTAAAAAAAAAAATCTCTAAGGCACTTTTAGTTTTTTCTTCTTATTTTTCTCTCTCTTGGAACCTTCCAGATTCCCTGCTTTCTCCTTCATCCCATCCAAACCAAAGAATTAGATTGCCGATCGATCGACCTCTACCCATGCGATCGTCGGATCCAGGCATCGCCACTGCTGGATCACCACCATGGTTTCTTCCTCTTCATTTCGGCCAAACTAGAGAACAGCTACCACCATCGACCAACTTCTACCATGGACCATCGTTGACCTCTTTTAACTGTGCGACCATTGCTGGATCTAGGCATGCCACCATCGAATCTAGGCATGCCATCATCGGATCTATGCTCCCCAAGGTTTCGCTCCATGCATGCACCACCACCATCGACTTGGTCATCGTTTCTCACACGCATGTGCCACAGCTCGTGCGCCACCATTGGGTCGATGCCGCCTCCATCCTATGACACTCCCATCGAAGAAGAAGACCCGTGCCCCCCCCTTTGGATCTCGGCCATCTTGAATATGATCACCATCATTGATTGCCTGTGGAAACTCCACTGCATGCCCATGATTGGCCACTAAATTGCTGAAAAGCCAATCACCAGGATCAATGCCGGTTCGCTGATTATCGGCCTCCAAGCCTGAGATCAGTGGCCAATCACCGACCACCAATCGAGAGGAAAAAAGGGCGGCCCTGCTAGCCCCCAAATAATTTTTTTCTTTATTCTTTGTGCTGCTGAATCCTGCTTCTGAGCTGGATCTGTTCTTCACGTCTCCTCATCAAGATGACTCTAATATCAATTGTTATGCAGGATCCCTTGATGTTGTTGAGGCTGAAGGAAGAGTGGGATGCGCCTCCTTCCTCCAAGCTTGGAGGCATGCTCGCTAGGGCATCTTGGCATGTGAAGAAACTAGAGAGAGAAAAAGATGTGAGAGAAAATGGTTGTATTAATCTTTACTATCAACTCAGGGTTTATAATATACATGTATATATATGCCTATACATGGACTAAAATTCTAACCTGTAAAAAACTTCCTAGGTTAATCCAGTCCAAATGCACTCTTCCAAACCCACATACACCCATGGTCTGATCATGCACTTAATCTCATGGACCTAAATCTAGTCCAAACTCTAAGTAGCCCCCATGAGACCCACAAACCAAGGCCTCATGATCATGGAGGGCTGAACCTCTACCCTAGAACTAAATCGGTCCTAGTTCTAGGATCACACCTATCCTAGTCTCCCAGAGCCAACACTCAGACTCCTCTCGTGGCCTCCTAAGGCTTAGGAGCATCACTAATTCTAACATATATGACTCAATCAGAAGGATTCATCTCTAGTGCAAGACCAAATCAAGGATGGAGGCTTAAAAATTCATTTATGGATTAAAACAGGCTTCAAGAAGTTAGAATATCCAATTTGATATGACAGTCAAAGAGTTTAGCTTCATAAAAATTATAGATAAATCATGTGTAAATAAGAAGGCTAGTGGGAGTACCATAGCCTTCTTAGTTTTATATATCGATGACATATTACTCATTAAAAATGATATCCCAATGCTCCAGTCAGTTAAGACTTGGCTATCAAATAAGTTTTTCATGAAAAATTTGGATAAAGCATCCTATATTCTTGGAATAAAGATCTATAGAGATAGATCTAACAGGATGCTAGACTTGTGCCAATCTAGATACATTGACTTAGTATTGAAGAGATTCAACATTAAAAAAAGTAAAAGAGGTTACTTGCCCATAAGTCAAGGCATACATTTCTCTAAGAAGATATCTCCTAAGACATCAGAAGAAAGAGAAAGAATAAAATTGATTCCTTATGCTTTGGCAGTAAGATCGATTATGTATGCCATGTTATGCACTAGATCTGATATAACTTATGTTTTAGGCATAGTCAGTAGATATCAGGTTGATCTAGGGGAGGATCATTGAAAAGCTATGAAAAATATTCTTAAGTATCTAAGAAGAACTAAAGATATTTTTCTGATTTATAGAGGATCAGAGCTAAAACTAGAAGATTATACTAATTCTAGTTTTCAGTCAGACAGATGATAGCAAGTTAATATCAAGATATATGTTTACCTTAAAAGGAGGTGCACTAAGTTGAAAAAGTTTAAAATAGTAGACTAGCTGACTCAACAATAGAGGTAAAATACATTGCTGCTAGTGAAGCTGCCAAAGAAGCTATCTGAATGAAGAAATTTATCGATGATTTAGGAGTGGTTCCTAAAATTAAACGACCAGTATCACTTTATTATGATAATACTGGTGCAGTAATCCAAGCCAAGGAACCAAGGTCTCACCATAATCAAAGCACATCCTCAGATAGTTTTACCTCATTCGGAAGATTATCGAAAGATAAGATATTGTATTAGAACAAGTAGATACTAAGAATAATATAGCAAACCCATTCACTAAGGCCTTACCACAGCAACTATTTGATCACCATCTCAATTGTATGGGTTTAAGATATAAAGGTGATTGACTTTAGTGCAAGTGAAAGATTGAAAGAATAAGTTCCCTACAAGCCAATCACATATATAGTGTGATGGAACTTTTCTATATAATCTCCAACTCATGTAATGACATTTATTCTGATATCAATAAAATGAGATACTTGATTCATCATTTTAGTTGCATCTTTTATATTTAAAGATTATGATGAATCCCAAAGATTAAGGCAATGATTTTAGGGGATATGAATGAGTCATGCCCGTGAGACCTAAAACTCTAAAATCCTAATCTTAAACATTCCTAGTCGAAGAAATATTTAGTCGGGAATCAATGTTCTGGATAGACTAGCATATCCTAGTATGCTCGATGGAGAGGATGGCGGATCTCACAAGCCACTTGTATGGGGACACTAATATAAGGATGTGGGTGCTCATCAAGAAATAAGTTCACCGAATTAACTCGCTAAAGAGAATATCTTATAAAATCTTACTTGTATGTCAAAAGATAGTTATTTAAGTGGGAGTTGTGCAAGTGATCCTTAGATCTGAGATCACCATGGTACCTTACATACATAAATATATATTTTTGGTTCATACTTAATCATGATATTAAGTCATGAACGAAATATTTTGGATATGGTCAAGTGTGTACGAAGATAGTAAGTAGGTCAATAAAGAATCGATTACTCATAGTAAGAGGAGATAACACCCTATGTATTCTCATCTATTGATAACTCAGTAAGACTTTAGCCAAAGTATAATAAAGATTAGATAGGGATTCTAATTATTTATTAGAATTATCATTGATTGATGGAGAATCAACATGAATATGTGTTTGAGATTGACATTTATCCATGCTCATAAACATATTCGGGATGTAGGATGATTGAGGGATTGAATTACATAGGTACTTATCACTGAAGGATATATTTGGTATTTCTATCAAATTTCACATCTTTTGGATAGTCATGATACATTGCTAGACATCAATCTTCACTTATGGGTTTGATTAAATTAATGAGATTAATTCGATCCTCAATTAGATGGTTCTTCTAATTAGTAAAATCGGGTCGACATTAACCCTAATCGATTAAAAATGAGTTCAATCAAATTAGATTAAAATGCATTCAGACCTACTGCTAGCTAGATATGGAGCCCAATGGGTCACACACATAAAGGAATTGGTCAAGAATTAATTTTAGGATCATTGGATCCTAATTGGGTGGCTAATTGGTATGCTAGCACATGTTGGCTAACCTAATTTCTTGCCAAATTAGTTTTGGTTCAAATTCTTGATATTTAGCTAACCAATTTTAATTTATTTTAAAATATGGTTAAGCTAGAAGGGCTAACCATCAAATGGTTGCCTCTTGGCAATTTTTAAAACCCCTTGAGAAGGAGTCCTTGGCGCATGAAATACTCTCCCTATGTTGGTGCACATTTAAAAGTGGTGCATGAATATATGTGGCATGTAAATGCACTTAGAGTCCTTTTGCCAAGGGGCTTTAACCAAGTAAAAGTCCTCGAGATCCTCTCTCTTATCTAGATGCCTACCATCTTTGACTGGTCAAGGATGGTGGGTGCAAGGATTAAAACTCCTGAGAAAACTATGCAAAGAGTCATGTAGTCTCAGATTGTTGGCGCCCAAGAGTCCTTCTGCCCGAAGGGTCTTGGTTGGCACCACTTATATGATATTCTCTCCCCATTCAATGGCTTATCAGAAGAAAAAATAAAAAGAAATTTGGAATAAAAGATGGAAAGTCATATATACGACATTTCGAAGGTAGAAACCACTTCTTACGTGATTTCTAGGCGCCTGCAAGTGTCCTTCTACATTTAGGAACTTATCTAGCCCCTTGATACTCCTTTTGGATGGCTGATAAGTGCATGGGAATGGATGTTATTGGCACCTAATCTAGATCTTTAAATATGATACAGATTAGAGGTGTCGGGCATTCCAGATTCAAAGCTTATCTTAAAATTCTTCCTTCCTTTCTTTTAGGCAAGATATTGGTAAGATAAGGAGTCTTCCTTTAGACAAGGTCTTAACTAATACAAGGAGTCTTAATTAAGATAAGGGTTAGGAAGATTATTTAAGAAGGCTAAGAGAGAATAAAAGGGAGAATAAAATAGAGAGAAGAAGGGAGATAAAGGCCAAGGAATTCTAGATTAAAAATTCATCAAGCAAGGCTTCAAAAGGAATTATTTTTGAAATAAATTCTCATGTGGATTACTATTGGAGGGCAAACATGTGGGCACCTCATGAAAATATATCATTATCAAATCAGATTATTAAAGGTATGTTATTTAATTTTATACCTTATGCATGTATGTAATCGAATTACATCAAGATTGGTCCTAGAGTTTAAGGTTTGATAGATCAAAATTTTGAAATCTAATGTTTCCGCCATATCAATCAAATCCTTCAATGACATCACCTGTCATCCTCTCGACTCTCTCATCTTGTGCCCAATCCACTTACACTTAGAGCTCCAACTCGCTCTGGGCTTCCAATGGCATTTGAAGCTCCACCTCACGTTGAGTTCTCTATCAAGAGATAATTTCCACCTTACTTTCTTTCCCTCAAGATAACCTTACTGCCATGCAAGAAGACCTTTAGGGTTCCTCCATCAGCTCTCCTCCTATAGCCACTTGAATCTAGTTTGCTCAGTAAAATAAGATTCCTCCTGAACTGGGTATGTATTGGATCTCATCCAATTTTTTCACTATTTCATCATGTGTCTTCATGTTGATGATCCTGGTGCCTTTGATCGTACAGCTCGATCCATCTGATAAATAAACAGTACCCTCACTACTTTCTAAAGAGTCAAATAACTTCTCTCTATAACATACATGATACGAATAAGCAAAAATCAAAATTCATTACTGGAAAGAAGTAGATACCTCCTTTGAGACTATAAGCACATCATTATCGATCTCATCACTATCGCTATCTTGGGCCGCCACCATTATAGTCTTTGTTGGATTTCGAAGTTGTGGGTAATCTCTAACACGATGTTCCAACTTGTTGTACTAGTAGCATCTGATCTAGCTTAAGTCCCTCATCTTGGACTTGGATCGCCCGTCTTGTGATTCTCTGCTGCTTCATCTTCTACCACCATCATCTTCAGACACTGTCATAGCTGAGTTGCCATCTAAACTCGAGGCTCGATTTTTTCTCCTAAGAACCTTATTCTAGAGTATAGTAGAAACTTGATGATGTGGGGCGATGGACTACCATGCACTGCATGGGCCCTAGTGGGCTGCACCCCCATGCATGCATCTTGGGCCACTCTATTTATGCTGGCCCGCACACACTCATGCTAGGCCGAGTAGGTCTACAAGGCCACGCACCTGGCTGGGCAGCATAAGCATGCTAGGCCGCACCCAACTGTGGGCCACGCCCTTCTGCAGGCCAAAGGTGCCTTTCTAGACTTCTTCTTGCTATGGACTTCATTGTAGGCTCACTATGAGTCGAATTTGAGGTGCTTTTCTTAATACCTCTATAGTGGACTAGCAGTCAAGAAGGATTGGATCAAAGTGACCCTGCTTTAAGTGGTTGCAGTGAAGGAAGAACTAAACTTCACTTGGTTTTAGATCACCTAAACTAAGAAAAAAGCTTCTTGGGTTGTGAAAATGTTCAAGGCATTGGAGAGCTACAATGTGTGGTTTGTCCTTACTGCGGTCGAGTCCTTCATTAAAGGCTTCAATAATGCAGAAGTTAGTTCTCAAGGCTCTTCCCCAAGATTATCTTAGTCCCCTTGACCCAACTGTGGATAGCAGCAATGAAGCCATGGAGCTGAACAATGACAACAAAATTAGGGAGTCATCAATAAGGCTACAAATAGGTTGGGTTGACCCATAACCTGACCTGGCCAGACCTACTTAGACCTAATTAGATCCATTCTAAAGGACCTATGGAATTGTGGTGGGTTCTAAAATTGGATCTATTCTATTTTTTAGGTTAGATATGGGTTTACCAAATTCAGATCCGATCCAACCCAAACTTGGTATATTTTTAGGACCTGAACTTATTTGACTCTCTAAGTTATAATTTAAGACTTGTATGAGTAATATCTCTAACATAAAGATAGGTTTAGAATTATTTTTATATATTTTTTTAGAATATTATTTATTATATATTTTATGTGGTTAAAGTAGTTCACTAGTGGTAACTAAAATGTAGTTGGCTACATTTAACTTAGACCCAACTAGACCCAAAATTTTTTAGGTTAAGGCCTGGTTATATATGGATCTGATCCAATCTGAATGATCTATTGGATCAAAAATCTTGTCTAGGGGCCTAACCCAACTCGATCTTCTATTGGTTGCACCTGGGTCCAACATTAGTACCCGATCAAGGAATTAGGTCGAGTTGGGTCACTCATGACTTGGTTTAATTTGATCCATTTGCACCCCTAGCCATCAAGCCCTAAGCAATAGGTTTCTACAAACCTCTCTCTTGCACTTCTTGGCACCATCATGGAGGTGTAGGATAAGATGAAGGGTGGTCTCCCAAGTTAGATGACCTAGCCAAACTAGTCATTCAGCCAATTCTAACCTCCTTTTATAGTGGAGTCTAATTCAATCTTTGACCTACTATATAATCACATGTTACTTAATGAAATAAAATTATTTTCAAACATATCTTTTTCTTTAGCTTATCACATGACTACTTGAGGTCATCTTAAAGATGTCAAGATGTTCCAAATCAAGCCAGCGATGGATAGATATAAGTTTCTAACCTGAATAGAAATGAAGGACAAGAAAACCAAGATAAGCTGTAATTAAATTTGACTACTTAAGATCAGCCGAATGAAGTCAAAATTACAATGCCCTTAAGGCCAACCAAGGTGGAGATAAGACCATAAGATTATAATAGGATGAGATCATAGTGGAATAAGCCAAGCTAAAATTAATCCAAGAATTCCATAGAAATTGGTTGGAACATTGATAATGCTTTCTAGAGTTAGACTAAATATAATAATAATTCCATAAAAGAACAACCACAGTGATTGAAGAGATAAATCAGAATATTTTCTAAATATATTAGATAGTGAAATAAGAATTCCTTAAAGGGCTAAGATCTATGAGAATACCATAGGTGTATACATGAAGCATTTGAGCGAGATCACTCTATAAAAGTAAAGTATAATCCTTCAATCCTTTAAGCCTTGAGAGAGAAAGAGAGAGAGAGAGAGTGCCTAATAGAGGTTGAGATAGTGGCCGGCTAGGCTTCTGGTCTTTGGTGGGCCAAGTGGGCCTTGCTCCATTATGTTTAGATAGTCCTCAAATCTCGATAGGCCCAGTAAGCCTTGCTCCATTGACCTATCTAAGGTTGATATCAGAGTTATCAGACCTCAATGGGCCAAGTAGGCCTTACTCCATTATCCTATCTAAGGTCCAGATTGGAGTCATCGAACGTCGATGGGCCAAGCAGGCCTTTCTTAGTGGGCCAAGCAAACCTTTTTTGGTGGATGGCCAAGCAAGCATTTGGACGACCAAGTAGGCCTTTTTAGCAAGTACTTTGGATGATCAGGCCAAGTGTACCTCCTAGATTAAGCTAGGACTCTTGGATAGAATGGTCTCTACCTCCAAGGTTAGTAGCCTTCATAAAATGGTATGACCTACAATACTTCAATCCCTTGGGAAGGAAACTAGAACATACTTTCATTGATGGTTGGTAGAAAGGGATATAAAAATTTAGAATTATGAATCTTATTGATTTCACACCCCAATATTGTCAGGGTATAAGTTGTTGGAAATGGTGCAGGATTCTAGGCATGCTTTTTGAAATTTTTTTCAAAAAAATAGTAGCGAAAGTATTAGATTAATCTAATATTAATATATGCATGCAATGATCTAATCATAAACCTTACACATGGATCTAGATATGCTTATAAGTAATAGAAAAATTGAATGCACAAGATTAGTAAATCATATCCACTAATCTACTTATGTTCAGAACATAATACTTGAGTGTGGATTGTTGAACTCCATAATCTGTAAACACTGGGAAGAGCCTCCTCGTATCATGATGCAGCCGCACAGTTATCCAGCCTCTATGGATAGTCCACACAGAACTTTTGATTTCGATGAGCTCTATCGAAGTGCTAGCTCCTCGCCGGAGCCTTCGATGATCAATTTTGATCGATTAAATCGACCATCTTCTTTTGATCACTAGAATGCTCTAGGAGACCAAAAAACCTAAATTAGAGGATGACGAGGTTGTAGGTGGTATGGTGCCCCCAAGCCTTGGAAGGCGATGGATGGAGCTCGGGTAAGGTCTTCGGGGAGGCTAGGATAGGTGTGGTCCTAGGGCTAGGACAGGAGTTGTCCTAGGATGGAAGCGGCATGTAGCTCTCCACGGGCTTGAGGTTCGGATATTGAGGGCCTCAAGAGGCTTGGTTGGTGCTTCGAAGATCTGAGATTCAAGGCGGAGTAAGAAACTAAAGTTGGAGAATCAGAACTATAGAAAGGATATTTTCTGTAGGTTAGTCGGCTTAGTCCAAAACTAGGTCGGCTAAGTCTCAGAGTATAGGAAAAATAGAAAGATCAAATTTTGGGACTATAGGCATGCCACAGAACTAGGCCAACTCAGTTTCAAATAGAGCCAACCCAGTGAAACTTAGTTGGCTCAGTGCTGAAACTAAGCCGACTCAGTGCGCGGGCAGAGTTATGTGAGGGTCTATTTTGGACTAGGGTCTGGGTTGATCCTAGGGGTCTTAAGATCTAGTTTGAGAGGTCTTAAGGGGGCTAATTCATGTATGGGTTGGGATTAGATCAAGGGGATGAGAGCATGTGAGACTTGGGCTCGGTGAGTGCTTTCATGTATTGGGTTAGCCTAAGGGAGTTTTTAAGCTATGGTTTATTAGGATTCATGTGAAAACTCTAGGATATATAAACTAGGATATTATAACTTTTACAATAAGAAGGAAATATAATTGAGCTTTTCTCCCTAACTCTCTTCTTTCTGGTTCTAATACCAAAACCCTAGCTAATCTCATCTTTCTTAGATCTTCTTCAGTTTGCTGGATTAACACCTATATTCATGCAAGAGATCAGATCTATGGCTGTGGCTCCGAGCAGTCGTAGGAACAATAATTGATATCAGAACGAGGTGATGCCAGTTGGTGGGCTTACAATTGGTATCAGAGCAAGATTGAGCATGAGAAAGGAAGAGATCACAGGGCTGCTGTCCATCATTCCTAGTCAAGGTATTTCTCAGATCTATCTGTTTGCTGTTATTTGATTTGGATTAATTATGGAGAACAGTGGATTGAAGGTAGGATTAGAGAAGTTTGATGGAAAAGAAAGTTTCACAATGTGGATGGTAAGGATGGAGGATTTGCTTATTCAGATGAGGTTGGATTCAGCCTTGAAAGATAGGTCAAAGGAGATCACAGACAAGGAGTGGATGTCCTTGGAGAAAAGGGCATGTGCCACAATTAGAGCTTATTTGGCGGATGAGGTTTTGTATGGTGTGTTGGAGGAGAGAACATCCAAAGGATTATGGGCGAGGTTGTAGTAGTTATACATGGAGAAGAACATGTGCAACAAGTTGATGCTGAAGAAGAAACTGTATAGCCTTCGGATGCAGGAGGATGAGGATATTGTGGGGCATATTCAGTGGTTCGATTGGATGAGCATGGACTTGCTCAATATAGAGGTGGATTTAAAAAAGGAGGATAAGAGTCTATTGTTGATATGTTCACTATTCGAAAGCTTCAATTCGTTGGTGACAACTTTACTATATGGTAAGGAGACATTGGTGTACGAGAAGATCGAATCAGTGCTCAGGTCCAACGAGCAGTGGGAATGGATGATGAAGAGGGAGATCTTCCAGGAGAGTCTTGTGGTTTCAGAGAAGCACAGGAAAGGAAAGAAGGGCGAACTGAGGGACAACAAGGGGTCTAAGAGATACTTCAAGTGCGGAGAAGCAAGGCACTTTAAGTGGGAGTGTCTGCTTTGGAAGAAGTACAAGAAAGGAGAAAGCTTGGATTCCATCAGTACAATCACTGAATGTGAAGATTCGGATGAAATCTTGGTGGTCTCAGAGGAGCCCACTGGATACGATGTATCTGAGATGATTTTGAATAGGTCTGCGAAGTGTAAAGGATCCGAAAGGATAGCGACAGTGTTCAAGATATAGTGGCAGGCCCAGTAGTGTAGCATTGGGTGGTTGGCCTAGAGGGACTCGAAGATAGAGTCAGCTTCTACGGCATCAGGAAGACTTCTGCTCTAGGTGGAGCATCAGGTAGAGGTGGCTTCACGGGTGGAGGAAGATGTGACACAGGTTCAGAGTAGAGGGGTGCAGAGGGAGGATCTATATCCCAGCACCAGTACCGAGGCTGTACAAATCTAGATGGAGAGGATTGTGTAGGGAGATAGGCATGGCTTTGAGGGGACAATGTCAGGTGGAGCATCAGGATATACGGTGAATGCTGGTAAAGGAACATTGCATGATCTTCAGAAAAGTTCAGGATAAATGATGCAGCTACTATGTAGAAGGATACCTACAACTTCAAAGGTTACAGAGAAATAAGCCAAGGACTTCAGCGGTGGAGGCGATCATCTTAAAGGCCTTAAAGGGAGCTCAGCAGTTGAAGAAGAATGGCAGTGGCAAGGTGAGCATGAGGGGCTATCAGGACATGCAAGGATAGCAAGATCATGTAGGAGGATGTTGCCAAGTGTGTCGAGGCTTAGGTGCACCAAGGTGGAGATTATAGGTGGTGTGGTGCTCCCAAGCCTTGGGAGGCCACGGGTGGAGCCAGGGTGAGGGCTCTAGGGAGGCTAGGATAGGTGTGGTTGTCATAGGGTGGAGGCGGCATGTAGCTCTCCATGGGCTTGAGGTTCGGATATTGAGGGCATCAAGGGGCTTGGTTAGTGCTTCAGAGATCTAAGATTCAAGGTGGAGCAAGAAACCAAAGTCAAAAAATCAAGACTGCAGAAAGTACATTTTCTGTAGGTTAGCCAGCTCAGTCCAAAACTGGGTCGGCTAAGTCTCAAAATATAGATAAAATAAAAGGGTCGAGTTTTGGGACTGCAGACATGGCACAGAACTGGGTTGGCTTAGTTTCAGACCGAGCCGACCCAGTGAAATTTAGTCGGCTTAGTGCTGAGACTAAGCCGACTCAGTGTGTGGGCAGAGTTACACGAGGATCTATTTTGGGCTAGGGTCTGGGTTGATCCTAGGGGTCTTAAAGCCTGGTTTGAGAGGTCTTAAGGGGAATAATTCATATATGGGTTGGGATTAAATCCAGGGGATGAGAGCATGTGAGACTTGGGCTCGGTGAGTATTTTCATGTATTGAGTTAGCCTAAGGGAGTTTTTAAGCTGTGATTTATTAGGATTCATATGGAAATTCTTGGGTATATAAACTAGGATATTGTAACTTTTACAATAAGAAGAAAATACAATTGAGCTTTTCTCCCTAACTCTCTTCTCTCTGGTTCTAACACCAAAATCCTAGCTTCTCTCATCTTTCTTAGATCTTCTTCAGTTTGCTGGATTAACACCCAGGTTCATGCAAGAGATCAGATCTACGGCTGTGGCTCTGAGCACCCGTAGGAACAATAATTGGTATCAAAGTGAGGTGATGCCAGTTGGTGGGCTTACAGAGGTGGTGTAGAAGATTTAATGGAGAGATGATGCTTACAACACTCAAACTCCCCACCCGAACCTTGGGTCCAAATCCTAGGGCCTATGCACATCCAAAAATCCTGTTGCCCGAAAATGCTCTCACACCTTCTCTCTTTAGAATTTTTTTGTGAAATAAATTTTCATGATAGAAGGACTCTCTAGTCTGCCATACACTCAATCTCAAACCCCTTTTCGAATGGGCAACCAAAGAAAAAAAAATGGAACAAGTGGCATGAAGGGAATGAGTAGGTGTAAGAAAACCTTTCTCTCTCTTTTGAATTTTCCATCCTTAAAACTTGTGCCTCCTATTTTCAATTCTCCCTTATGAAGCCTCCTCTCCTAATCACACATGCCCAAAAATTTTTCCCTTTTATTGGCTACAACAAGATGGGCACAATGTGTGAGTTAGGATAAGATAGGGAGTTAGAGTGGCTTCAACCAATCCACTTGAATTCAAAATTTAAGTGAACTTCTTATCCACTTCTAGCACCCTACCTAGTATATGAAGCATAGAAGGACTCTCCCTCTACATGTCCATATACAAAAACATACAAAAAGAGCAACAAAAAAAATATAGGGGGCGTGGAGAGTAGATAAGATAGGGAGTTTAAATTTGTTTCAACCTCCCAACAACTTGAATTCAAAATTCAAGTAAATCAAATCTAATCCAATGCTTAGACCAGGTCAAAGAGAAAAAGAAGGGCGAGGGGGAGAGGTGGTGCACACTCTCTTCTACGTGAGAAAAACTCATGCAAAATCTAGAGGGGCATGGAGAATGGCGTGGATCAATAAGTCGAGGCCAAGGGAGAATTTGAAATTCAAATTGAAGTTATCCCATTATGTTTTGCCCAAACCAATTTGTCCAAACCTAACTAGACAAGGATAAACTCAATCAGATTAGGCTTAATCCAACTTAATTAAAATCTAATCAAATTAGAAATTAATTGAGTCCAGGTCCTAATCAAATCATGGTCGAATCTCTAATAGCGATTATGTCATCTCATAACTTAATCGGGTCAAACCTAATCGAAATAAATTTAATTAGATTTGATTGAATCCTCATCATTCAATCAAAATAAGCTAATCAGTAACCTAATTGCTAATTAATTCTTTAATTATATCAGAGTCTCAGTCCAGTGGAACTCTGGATCATAGAGTTTCAGTCTAATAGGACTCTTGATCCTAGAGTTCTTGACCATTGAAACTCTTGATCAACCATCAGATCAAGTAGAAACTCCTATTATGTATAACCCCATAGGTTCGAATCGTAAATCGATAGCATAGGAATCAATTTTTGTACTAACGGATGTGACCATCTAGCAATGGTACTCGATGTTCGGATAGGTCGATTAGTCACAACGCAACATCTATGAACCTATGGCATATGGTTACCATATAATTCATCCTCTTGATCTCAATGCTCAAAAGATGACCTAGGATTTAACTGTCAATCTTAAAAATTATTCACATTATATTTTAAATTTTAATATCCATCAAATGGACTACTCTGGTCGAGATTTTGCTAAATTGAAATACAATAATGCATTTGCTCTAACACAGAGGGATCAATCCCATCTTGACTCATGCACTGACTAAACAAGTACTTGACTGTACCTAGTAACCTTCCATTATTGAATTAAAAATTTAGAAAATTTGGTACCAAAGTGTAGTAAGTTGCTTGCAAGTCACTGTGGCGATCTTAGGTCTGAGGGATACTTATACCTATATCCTTCATGAGCAACTCTTGCTAGCAGAGAGCTCCATAGCTGGGTCACGTTCAATGAAATGTACTCTTACACTTCACCTGCATGCCATACTAGTATCTTCATACTCTTTGGTTAAGAGGACAACCAACGTATTTGGCACATAATGACCTACACTTGATAAACATTGTTGTCCTTGGTAACAACGTATCATTTGGTCGCGAACAAGTTTAAGGACTAAACGATAAATCCTCCTTTGTCAAGTCTAAATAGTCTTAAGGACTTTATCGCTTAAGAGTTCATTACAGAAAAATGCACAAACATGATGAAATGCTAGAATAATAATTTTATTCATTAATAATTTAAGTACATTTTATATTCAACTCAATCGTCTACAATCTAGATGATTGATTTTAGGATACAATACCCAACAACTTTCACTTAAACTAAAGTCATTCAGAATAGTATCAAATATCCATTTTTTATTTTTGATTATCAAACTCTTTGATTCTGAGGGCTTTAGTTAATGGGTCAGCCACGTTCTTCTTTTCATTGATCTTCTGAAGCTCAACATCTCTTGCTCCATGATCTATCATACAAGATGGTAGTAATGCAGAATGTGCTTGGTGCGCTGATGTGCCTTCGGCTCCTATGCTTGAGCTATGGCTTCAGTGCTGTCATAGTAAAGCAGAATCAGACCATCCAAGGAGGGTGCCACTTTTAGATCATCGATGAACTTTTGTAGCCACATAGCTTTCTTTGTAGCATCAAATATCGTGACATATTCTACCTCGCACATAGAATCGACCATAGTGTGCTGTTTGAAACTTTTTCAACAGACCACTCCATCATTCAGGATAAATATATAACTTGATATACTCTTATTGTAATCATGATCTGACTAAAAACTAAAATCAATATATCCTACAAATTTTAAATCAACATCTTCATAAATGAGTCACTGGTTCTTAGTATTTCTTAAATACTTTAGGATTATCTTTACAATCTTTTAGTGATTCTCATCCGGATCAGACTGGCATCTACTCACTATCCCTAGTGAGTATGCCATATCTGGTCTCGTGCATGTCATGGCATAAATAATAGAATCCACTGCCAAAGCATATGGTATTCTATTCATACGCTCCCTCTCTTGAGGAGTTATCAGATAGTTCCTCTTCAAGAGAGTAATTTCATGGCCTATCGGGAGATAGCCTTTCTTGAAATTTACATCAGCATGGTATCGATGTACATGGACTAGGATAGCCCAAGCAATCTTTTAGATCTATCTTTGTAGATCTTCATCCCTAGGATGTAGGAGCTTCTTCCAAGTCCTTCATGGAGAATTGAGATGATAGCCAAAGTTTTATTCTTTATAATATAGGGATGTCATTCTCGATTAAGAGAATATCATCAATATACAATATAAAAAAATACTAATACAAAACCATTAGCCCATTTATATATGTAGGATTCCTCTCTATTCTTAATGAAGCCATACTTTCTGATCACTTCATCAAAATGGATGTTCCAACTCTGAGATGCCTGCTTCAATCCATAGATGGACCTCTGAAGCTTACACACCTTGGACTCATTTATAGATGTGAATCCCTTAGGCTGTATCATATACACCTCTTCATCCAACCTCCATTTAAAAAAGCTATCTTCACATCCATTTGCTAGATTTCATAGTCCAGGTATGCTACTATCGTTAAGTATAATCTAAATGAACTTGAGCATTGCTATCAAAAAAATGTCTCATCATAATCAATACCATAACACTGACGATATCCCTTGACAATCAGATAGGCTTTATAGGTCTGCATCTTTCCATCTGCGTCCCTTTTTTTTCTGAAAATCCACTTACACCTAATAGATTTTATCCTTTTAGGTGGATCAACCAGTGTCCATACACCGTTAACCTTTATAGACTCCATTTGGGACTTCATGGCTTCTAGCCACTTATCAGAGTCGAACCTCTGCATGGCATTCATGTAGGTGTTTGGATCCTCGTCATTTTCATCGAGTTCAATAGGATCACCATCTCAGACTAAGAAACTATAGTATCTATCCAGTTGATACGATACTCTATCAGATCTCCTTAAGAGTGCCTCTACAACTGACTTTGGGTTTGATCTTATCAAATTTAGTTCTGCAGGTTTACTAGAATGTATCGATTCTTCCACCTATCGAACTTCACCAAGCTCAATATTAGAGGCAGCTATTTCTTTCCTAAGGAACTTTTTTTCTAAAAAGACTGTCGTATTGCTGACAAACACCTTTTGCTCTTTAACAAAATAGAAGTAATAATCCCTAGTTTTCTTGGGGTACCCTATAAATAAGCATTTATCGAACCTAGGTCCAAGCTTTTCTACTTGCAAATGTTTTACATAAACTAGATATCTCCAAACCTTAAGGTGAGAGAGTGTCGACCTATGCCCAGTTCATATCTCATATGGAGTCTTTGCAATAGACTTGCTCAGAACATTGTTCAAAACGTAATAAGCAATCTCAAGTACATAACCCCCAAAAAAAATTGGCAGACTTGCAAACTCTATCATGGACCGAACCATATCTAGCAGGATCCAATTCCTCCTTTTAGACACACCATTATGCTATGGTGTTCTAGGAGGGATCCATTAAAAGAGAATCCCATTCTCTCGTAGATATGTCAAAAATTCATTAGAAAGATATTTACCTCTTTGGTCTGATCGAAGAGTTTTAATACTCATCTCAAGTTATTTTTCTACCTTATTACGATATCGTTTGAATATTTCAAACAAATCAAATTTACTCTTCATAAGATAGATGTATCCATATCTAGATAGATCATCAACAAATATAATGAAGTAGTAATACCCATCTCTAGCACACATGTTCATAGGTCCACATACATCACTATGTACGAGACCCAGAAGATCAGTGGCCCATTCACACTTTTCAGTAAAAGGTGATTTGGTCATCTTACTAAGAAGATAGCATTCACAGATAGTCAATGATTCACAATCATCGATGTCAAGAATATGCTCCTTGACTAATCTGTTGATCCTATTCTTATTTATATGATTGAGCTAACAGTGCCAAAGATAGGCATCGATAATATTATCTAGTTTCAAGCATTTATTTGATGTGTACATTATACTAATAAACTATGATAAAATATAAATACCATTTCTTAATTATCCTTGCATATTATGACATCATTCATAATGATATCATACTAATTTTCTTTTATTAATAAACAATAACCATCTTGGACCAAAAACCTAATAGATATTATGTTCATCATGAAATATAGATAATAGTGACAGTCACTTAAAACAACATTATTTATTTTAAAAACAAGCTCAAGAATTTTCAATGCTAGGATTGGAACATTCCTTCTACCCCCAACATTTAGGAATCTATCGCTATTCTCAAACTTTCTACCAATTTGAAGTCCATGCAATGACTTGCATATGTGAACTGGACTTTCGATATCTAATACCTAGGTAGATATATCATAAATAGAGAAATTACAAGGTGTTATCATATGACAGCCTTGACCACCAACTTCTTACTGATTTTTTCTATTCAGTCTATCCTCATCTAGAGGATAATTTTTTTCAGGTTTGCCTGATTAGGATCAACACTAGACTTCTTGAAATCAGATCCTAAAAGCTTATCACTGTCCAATAGTGAACGGAGCAGACTAACACTAGCCATCCTATTTAACTGAAAGAAAAATACAAGACCATATGAGTACTTGAATTATTTAATCCTAAATACTTAGACTTTAGTCTAAATATTTTTTCATATTTTTTATGAATTAGTAGCCTCTACCTTGAATTTAAGAAATTACACTAACTCCTTAGTGGGTACTAGAATCCATATAGACTACAAACGGGCCCGAGAAAAGCTCTAGCCAATCCATGTGCATCTATAGGTAGGTTCACAACCAATTATTTCTTCAAACAACTTCTAGTATTTTGGTTTTGCCCTAGAAGCCAATTCAATAGGCTATGGCCTCCACTGAAAAGGTCTGGTTAGGTCCAACCATTAATATGACTGAGTTCGGTGCATCAAACGAACGATGACTAGATGCAAAAAAAGCTTTGGCCAACTTGATCGTCGTTCAGAGAGTACAACCTAATCATCATTTGATGGGTAGTAATTTCAACATCTAGATGAACACCAGGTGTAATGCACCTCTAATCTCCACTTAAAAAATGGGGCTCATTACCATTCACCTTAATGAAAGGCTATGACTTAGTTATCCTCATAACATTATCATTTTTAACGATTTAATAATTTAGAGAATTTAGGTTACATGTGATTTAAGGATAGAGAAGACACAGATCAATTTACCTTCACTGACTTTACCAAGTCAAATCCTTCCACTAACTTCACCAAGTCAATAGATATGGACTAGGATCAATTTCAATCCATGAGCACCTAATTCAGTCTTACTGATTGCAATCAGTCAAACAAATTCCTAATTGATATGGGTCAACTCAAATCACCAAGTGATCTAATCAAATCCAATCAATCATGTCGGTCAAGTAAGTGAGATCAGTGAAAGAGATATGTCATTAACTCATCAAAGATCAAATCAGTGTGAGTAGTTTCTAATTAAAAATTATTATTTTTTTAGACTACCAAACTTATCTTAGACACCAATCGGTTAATTAGAGTCAATCAAATCGACCTAGTAATTTTGGGCTCGACTACTTAGCCATGAATCAAGTCCATTTTGGTTCTTATTAAAGATATGGACTTATCCAACTACAGCTATTGAAGTTGAATTTAGAGTATCTTTGATCTAATCTAATTCAACATTTGGTTAGATTTGATCAATTACTCTAGTTAAGTTCATTCTTTAACTAACTTTAGGTTTAACCTAATTAATGGATCTAATTCATCTAACCTTTTAACCCATAGTTTATGTTTTTGTCTTAGGATCTTTAATTCATAATTCTAAATCCGATAAGATAATACCTAATTTTTAATTAAGTTTTTAGACTGATGGATTGGGATTCAGCATTTCAAAAATAATTTTTAAATTTATAAAATATTTTTATAATTTTTTATTTTTATTTTCAAATGGGTCTACTTATTTTAGAAATAGGTTGGCTCATTTCTAAAACAGCAACCTATTGCTAGTTTTAAACAAAAAATCAAGCATAATAAAAAATAAATTATGAATCCATTTTTTAGATATAATCTAAACTCATTCATGTTTAACTTTCAAATTGAAATAGTTTTAATAAAGAAAATTCTTTCACTGCTCATCTTAATGAATGAGTTCACGGTGACATCCCTACTGCTATAAGAGATCCCCATCGAATGAAAGAAGATGGCCTTCAAATCATACTTATCCTTTATGATCGGATGGCTTGGTGGCTCATCCATTCTTGATTACTAAGCTATTTGGATTGAAACATATCAAATATGCAAGCATTCATATTTCTAATTAATATATAAAACATGTCTAATGACCTAATGCGCTGATACCACTGATGAAAATGGTGCAGGATTCTAGGCATGCTTTTCAAATTTTTTTCAATAAAATAGCAGCGAAAGTATTAGATTAATCTAATATTAACTTATGCATGCAATGATTTAATCATAAATTCTATACATGGATCTAGACATGTTTATATGTCATAGAAAAATTGAATGCACAAGATTAGTAAATCATATCTACTAATCTACTTGTGCTCAGAACATAATATCTGAGCTTGGGTAGTTGAACTCCATAATTTGTAAACACTAAAAAATACTTTCTTGCATCGTGATGTAATCGCATAGTTGTCCAGCCTCTACGGACAGTCTACATGGAGCTCCTGATCCCGATCAACTCCATTAAAGTGCTAGCTACTCGCCAAAACATTCGACGGTCGATCTTGGTCAATCAGATCGACCACCTTCTTTCGATCATCCAGATGCTCTAGGAGATTAAAAAACTTGAATTGGAGGATGATGAGTTAGTGTGGAAGATTTGGTGGAGAGATGATGATCACAGTGCTCAAACTCACCACTCGAACTCTGGGTCCAAACCCTAGGCCTATGCACACCTGAAATCTTGATGCCTAAAAATGCTCTCACGCCCTCTCTCTTTGGAATTTTTTTGTGAAATAAATTTTCATGATAAAAGGACTCTCCTTCTACCATACAACCACTCTCAAACCAATTTTTGAATGGACAACCATAGAGAACAAATGGAAAAATTGGCATGAAGGGAATGAGTAGATGCAAGAAAACCTTTCTCTCTCTTTTGAATTTTCCACCCTTAAAACTTGCGCCTGCTATCTAGAATTCTCCCTCACGAAGCCTCGTCTCCTACTCACACATGCCCAAAATTTTTTTCATTTTATTAGTGACAATGAGATGGGCAAAATCCATGAGTTAGGATAAGATAGGGAGCTAGAGTGGTTTCAACCAATCCACTTAAATTCAAAATTCAAGTGGACTCCTTATATGCTTCCAGTGCCCTACCTAGTGTATGACATGTAGAAGGACTCTCCCTTTATGAATCCAACACCTAGACTAGGGAGTTTAAATTTGTTTCAACCGCCCAACAACTTGAATTCGAAATTCAAGTAAATCAAATCTGATCCAACACCTAGACTAGGTCAAAGAGAAAAAGAAGGGGGGCACACACATTCTCTTTTGTGTGAGAAAACCTCACACAAAATCTAGAGGGGCATGGAGAATGGCATGGGTTAATAAGTCAAGGCGCAGGGAGAATTTGAAATTCAAATTGAAGTTGTCCAATTATGTTTTGTCCAAACCAATTTGTCCAAATCTAATTAGAAAAGAATAAATCCAATCAAATTAAACTTAATCCAATCTAATTAAAATCTAATCAAATTAAAAATTAATTGAGTCCAGGTCCTGATCAAATCAGGGTCGAATCTCCCATAGCGATTAGGTCATCTCATAACCTAATTGGATCAAACCCAATCGAATCAAATTTAATTAGATTTGATCGAATCCTCATCACTCAATAAAATTAAGCTAATCAGCAATCTAATTACTAATTAATCCTCTAATTATATCAAAGTTCCAATCTAGTGGGACTTGAGAAGGCAAAGTTCCAGTCCAGTGGGACTCCCGAAAACAAGATCTAAGTCCAGTGGGACTCTTGACTCCAGAGTCTCAGACCATTAGGATTCTTGATCAACCATCAGATCTGGTAGGAACTCCTATTGTATGTGACCCCATAGGTTCGAACCCTAATCCAATAGCATAGGAACCAATTTCTATACTAATTGATGTGACTATCTAGTAATGATTTTCGACATTTGGATAGATCGAATAGTCGCAATGCAACATCCATGAACCTGTGGCATATGGTTATTGTATAATTCATCCCCTTGATCTAAATTCTCAAAAGATGATCTAGGATTTAACTATCAACTCTAAAAATTATCCATATTGTATTTCAAATTTCAATATCCATCAAATGGACTATTCCAATCAAGGTTTTGCTAAATTAAAATACAGTGATGCATTTACTCCAACACTTAAAGGGGTCAATCCTATCTTGACTCATGCACTGACTAAATAAGTACTTGACTGTACCCAGTAATCTTTCATCATTAGATTAGAAATTTAGGTAGTCCAGTACCAAAGTGTAGTAAGTTGCTTGCAAGTTACCATGATAATCTCAAGTCTAAGGGACACTTATGGCCATATCCTTTGTCTCCCCCTTTTTGATGATGACAAAATCCTTTGAGTATACGTTTCTTTCAAATTTCACTAATCAAACCTTTACAATATCCAATTCTAGGTTTGGACCAATCTAAATTTCTCATCCTAAGAAACTTGTAACTAAATAAAAATATAATTATAATAAGTAAAGAAGTTTAGAAAGAAAAACTCAATGAAACCCAAAAGAAAAGTTTGTGAATGAAAGGCTTGTTTGCTTTGCTTTTCTTCTTGAATGCTAGAGAGAAGTTGGTGAAGTTCTTCAATGATTGTGCCTTGACTTTTCTCACTTTGAGAATGATTGGAAGGATAAAAGATTCTCTAAAAAATTCTTCCTTCACTTTACTAAATGGCTCTCACAATGAATGAACTTAATATAGCTTGAAGGCTCTTGAATGTATATGCCAAAGTTCTTGTTGAAGTTCTTAAATATTTCTTATATATTTCAAGACTTTTCTACTACTCTAAAACACCTGAAGAGGCCCATTTAATGTCCTAGCTATTGAGCACAAAAATCTAGCTATTGAAAAAAAGTTGAGCCTGAAAAGTGCAGTTCTAAAAAAACTAGCCATTATAGTGACTTAGTCGACTAACTTTCTTACTTAGTTGACTAAACCCTTAGATCCTAAACTTCAGCCTTTTTTATGCTTTTTGTCTTCTGTTGTCTTCTGAGACTGAGTTGACTAACTCTCATACTTAGTCGATTAAGTCTCTTGGATCCTGAACTTTTATTTTTCTATGCTTTCTGCTTTTGCTGTTCTCTGATACTTAGTCGACTAACTCCTGGCTTAGTTGACTAAGTTTGCATGCCAAGCATGCCATTTAGTTTTTAACGGTCTTGCTTTTTTAATTTCTTTTGTAGGCTAGACTTGCTTTCTAAACTTGATTTAATTCTTATTTATCATCCTTTTTAAAGTATAGCAAGTTTAGATTTTCTTCAAAGGCCTCTTTATTGGTGGTGCTCCATTTAATTGATAAATATCACTTGAGACATTATGACCACTTGGAATTTAAACTACACATTCTCAAAAATAATATTAGTAACTTAATAAATTATATTCAAATATTTTTGTTATCATCAAAATTAATCCAAAGATCAATAATCTTCTTCTTTTTGATGATGACAAAATCTATTGAGTATACATTTCTTTCAAATTTCAATATAATTTTCATGCAATCAATTTATATCCAATATATTCATTCATACCTTGTCAAATTTCACATGCTCCCCTGAATATGATAACTATGTTTAGATTAATTTTAGATTTTATATTTACCCCCCCTTAATATGTGCCAATTGATTTTTGAGATTTCGAAACATATCTTCTCATATTTGATTTTGTATTTACTCCCCCTTAATGTGTGCCAATTGATTTTTGAGGTTTCAAAATACATCTTCTTATATTTAAATCAATTAAAATTATCAAATTTTACTCATTATTATCCTTCTCCATTTTTTTGTCATTATCAAAAAAATAGCTATTATTAATCAAGAGCAGTACATTATACAAAAGAGATAAACCATCATATATGCAAATAAAAGGAAAATAAGACATTTCATTCATATATATTAAAAGTTTGAACATAGGGCCAAATGAGCATACATCAAAGATCAAAAGGAGCTTAAACCATTACAAGTATTAGGTCAAATACAAAAAGATGTTTAAGCTCAAAGGTATGCAACTATAGATGGCCTAATTTAAGATAGGATCAGGATGAGTCGAGGAGGATGGATCTATAGCCGTCTAAGAATGCTGCCTAGCAAGGACATGCTCCATAGCACTCTCTACCAAAGCAAGAAGTCGATCAGACACATCATTAACAACATGATGCACTATATCTATGATTTGATCTTCTTCAAGGCGGATTGATACGGGTGGCATTGGCCAAACAGATGGACCTGCAGATCTTGGCACAGGCTTATGCACTGGCACGGACTCTTCTTCATCATCAACTTTGGTCCATTGTCCATTCACTTTTCTGAAATCCATCCTCTTCAAGGAGTTTTCATCATATGCATCAAAATGCTTCATCTCCTTGAATTCTTCACCCTCTATATCTACATCGAACTCTCTAAATATGATGGTAAGAAATTTTCCATAGGATAGAGCTGGTTTCGCTCTCATCCTTGCCTCGTGCATGGTCTTCTTCATCAAGGTAGAAAAATTAAATTTTTCTTTCTTTAATATATGATATAAAATTCCCACATCATTTTTTATCACATAATCGAAGCAGCCAATTCGGGGGATAATTTCTTACAAACCATGTGATGAAGAAGATGATGTTTGGTACTTAGATGTTTTGCCAAAATTTTCTCAAAGTCTAATGCATCACCTCTATTGAATAGCAAGCAAAGTCCTTACCGATCATCAAACCTCTCAGCCCCTTCTACTAGAGTCTTCAGTAACTGTCCTAGGTTTTCAACTGTCAGATGTATCTTAACTCCTTTGACCTTAGATTCTAGTGATTGAGCACTAATCTTTGCATTTCCATAGAACCCTCTCACTAAATTTGGGTAAGTATGTAGTTTTAATGAGCAAATATACTCCCACCCCTGAAATTTGATGCACTCCCCAATCTCAAATCATTATTTTTCAAGAAAAGTAAAATCTATCTTCCTTTCAGTGGTCACCGCCCTTGAAGAAAATGGTATAACCTTTGATAGAGAGGGTGTGACCTGAGATGGGGGTTGAACGGGAGTAGAAAATGGACAGGAACGATGGGGCGGTGAGAATGGCGAAGCACTAGCAATTTGAGTGGCTGAAGGAGGAGGAGAGGAAGGCAAAGACATGACTGGGGGAACAGGAATTGGACCAAATTGAGGCTACTCAGTCGCATCCAAATGGTTCTTCATTCGCCACTTGTACGTTCATTATTGATGAGGCATGATCTTAGGATGAGTGCATAACTTCTTCTTCCTCGGTGCCATGGATCCAAATCCTCTCTCTCAAGGTTTTTAGGGCTTTGATTTAGGATTTTTTGGAGAGAAAATGGATGCCCTAGGGTTCTAAGGTGGGACAACTAAGAAAGATGAACAGAAAAATAAACAAGATCCCACAGGTATTCTATTTTATAAATAGAATTTTTGATACTTAGTTAATTAAGATTAAGTTCTTGGTCAACTAAGTCTTAGTCGACTAAGATTTTGACTTAGTCGGCTCAGTTTGGCATAGAACTGAATGGTTAAAGTTTCAGTCCGAGAAGTTTTGCAATGACACATGTCTTTTCTAATGAAATTTATGCAAGGATGATTTAAGAGAAATACATCACATTAAGACATTCATTTCAACATACAATCTTACTCAATAATTTTAACAATGTGGATCAAATAGCCCTAATTGCTTTCCTATGGCACAAAATCTTTTTTTATTTAAAAATTTAGTGAAAATATCTATAATTTGATTTTTTATTGGTACAAACTCAAGAGTTATGTCATTATTTTGTACATGGTTTCTAATAAAGTGATGTCTAATCTCTATATATTTTATTCTTGAGTGTAATATTGAACTCTTTGTTAAATTTATAGTATTAGTATTGTCACATCGAATAAGAATATTATTACAAGTGATACCATAATCTTCTAATTGTTGTTTGATCTACAATAGTTGAGCACAACAACTTTCAGTAGTAATATATTCGACTTCCGCTGTAGACAAGGCTACTAAGTTTTATTTCTTACTAAACCATGAGATCAAATTTACTCCCAGAAATTGACATATTCTACTTGTACTCTTCCTATCTAAGCAACATCCAACAAAATCTGAATCACTATATCCAATTAAGTCTAGTGAAGATTATTTTGAGTACCACAAGCCTACATCTTGAGTATTTATCAAATACTTAAAAATTCTTTTAGTTGCAGCTACATGTGATTCTCAGCTACATATGATTTTTTAGGATTTGATTAATAACGTGCATACATACATACACTAAACATTATATGAGGCCTACTTGTAGTTAAATAAAACAAAGATCCAATCATACCTCGATATAATTTGGAATCTACTACTTTTTTTTTTGCATTTTGGTCAAGCTTACAACTTGTGCTCATAGAGATGCCACTGCCTCTAACATTCTCCATCCCAAATTTCTTTAGCATTTTCTTTATATATTTGCTTTGGTTGATAAAGATCCACTTATATGATTGCTTAATTTAGAGTCTAAGAAAGAAATTGAGTTCTCCCATCATACTCATCTAGAACTCTCCCTGCATAAGACTAGTAAATTCTCTACATAAATTCTCATTAGTAGCTCCAAACATAATGTCATCAACATATAATTGCATGATTGGTAAATTATTTGATTTTCTTTTGATGAATAATATTTTATCTATATTTTCTATTTTAAAATTATTATTTAATAAAAATTTGCTCAACCTATCATACCAAGTCTTAGGAGCTTGTTTTAATCCATATAGTGCTTTCTTAAGCTTATAAACATGATTGGATAATTTTTTATTTTCAAAATCTGGAGGTTGTTCTACATAAACTTTCTTCTTAATTAATCCATTCAAAAATGCACTTTTTACATCCATTTGAAAAAGTTTGAAATTCATATAACAAGCAAATAATAAGAGCAATCTAATAGCTTCAAGTCTAGCTATGGGTGCAAAAGATTCATCAAAATCAATTCCTTCTTCTTGATTGTATCCTTATGCAATCAATCTAGCCTTGTTTCTAATTATATTATCCTTCTCATCAAGTTTATTTCTAAAGACTCATTTAGTACCAATTACAAAAAAATTTTTAGGTCTTTCAACTAGTTTCCAAACTTTATTTCTTTCAAATTAGTTTAATTCTTTTGTATTGGTAATATCCAATTTAAATCCTTTTCAGCTTCAATTATATTTTTAGGTTCTAAGTGAGATACAAATGCAACATGATTCATGGCTTTCCTAAGAGATGATCTAGTTTTAACTCCATAAGATGGATCACCTATAATTAATTCTTTAGGATGATTGTGATCATACCTCCATTCCTTTGATAAATTAGATATACCTTTCTCTTCTTGGGGTTGTAGCTTCCTTTCTTCAGCATCTTGCTTTTCACCTTCTCTTTCTTATGAAGGAGTATCTTCAAGCGTCATATTTTTCATTTCTTTTTCTAGATTATCTGCATCCATGTCAAATTCTTCTTCTCTTGCTTTAAGAGAGTTAGATTCATCAAAAATGACATGCACGAATTTCTCTACAACTAATGTTCTTTTATTAAACATTCTATATGCTCTATTATTTGTTGAATATCCTAAGAAAAATGCCTTCATCTGATTTTGCATCAAATGTACCTAATTTATTTTTATCATTTATCAAAATGAAACATCTACATCCAAATGCTTTAAAATATGAAATATTAGGTTTCTTTTTTTTGTAAAGCTCATATGGAGTTTTCTTCAAAATAGGTCTAATTAGTGCTCTATTTAGCACATAGCATGCGATGTTAATAGCTTCCATTCAAAAATATTTTGAAAGATTACTTTCATAAAGCATGGTCCATGCCATTTCAATTAATATTCTATTCTTTCTTTCTACTACCTTATTTTATTGAGATGTCCTAGGAGCTAAAAAATTATGATCTATTTCATTTTTAGAGCAAAAATTTTTAAATTTTTTATTTTTAAATTTCATGCCATGATCACTTCTTATGTATAAAATATTATTTTTTTTATTATTTTATTAAATATCTCAACAAACATATCAAAGGTATTATCTTTATAAGATAAAAATAAAATTCAAGCATATCTTAAAAAATTATCTATTATAACAAAACAATATCATTTTTCTCCTAGACTTGTAGTTGAAATTAGTCCAAATAAATCCATGTGAAGGAACTCTAAAGGTCTAGTTATTGAGATAATATTTTTGAATTTAAAAGATGATTTTGTTTGTTTACCAAGTTAACATGCTTTGCTAATCTTATCCTTTTCAAAATTTATTTTGGGTAAGCTTTTTACTAAATCAAGTTTGATTAATGTAGACAATGAGTCCATGCTTACATGATCTAGCCTATTATGCCATATCCAACTAGATTTATTTATTTTAGCATTCATAGCAACAAGACATTCAACATTTTCATTTTTGAGTTCATCAAGATCAACAACATATACATTATCATGTCTTTTTTCTATGAGCTTAATGCTATCATCAAATGAATTAGTTACTATATAATGAGATGATTTAAATGAAATATTAAAATTTCTATAGCATAATTGGCTAATACTAAGTAGATTGTGCATTAAACCATCAACTAACAATATATTTTCTATACAAGTAGAAGGTGTAATCAAAATATTATTGAGACCAATAATTTTTCTTTACCATTGTCTCCAAATATCACCACACCTCCATCCATTACTTCAAGAGAGATATATTAAGATCTATCTCCTATCATGTGCCTCAAATATCCACTATCTAGGTACCATCTTTGTTTAGCTCTCACGGATGCCGAGCACACCTATATATCAAAATCAAGTAGATTTAGGTATCCAAACTAACTTGGGTCCTTTGAGATTAGTACAAATTGTTTCTTTTGAAATCCAAATTTTTTTATTTTAGATTGGTTAGTGTTAAATTTTTTATTTACATTAATTATTTTGCATTCAATTGCTTTATGTCCAACTTTGTTATATCTAAAATAAGTTATGGCCTTGCTTTGACTTTGAGATCTTTCAAATATATTCTTTAGAAATTTTTGTTTTCTTAGTAGATTATATTCTAAATCGGCCTTATCAAAGACCATCTTTTGATTATCAATCAATATTTGAAGATTTTTTGAACTTATCATATATCTATCCTCAATTGATCTTAGTCTTACTATATCATCTTGCAAGGATACATTCTTTTCATTTAATTCATCTAATTTACATTATAGTTCTTTCCTATCTTCTTCTACTTTAGCATTGTCTTTGGTTAAGAGTTGATTATCTTTCTTTTGTTGTTTATTCTTACTTGATAGCTTCTTAAAGTCACTAATTAAGTCATTAAAAGCATCATATAATTCTTCAAATATAAAATCTAAAATTAAAGTATCATTATTTATCTTATTATCATTGTGTGTCATAAGACAAAGGTTTGCCTTTTCTTCTCTTTGATATTCTTCCTCACTTAAAAAAGAGTTCTCATCATTGCTCCATGTGATTTTGTATGCTTTCTTTTTTGTTCTCTTAGAGCTTTTCTTCAACATAAGACAGTCCATCCAGAAGTGTCTGAATTTCTTGCACTCATAGCAAAAAGGTGGTTGTTCCTTTTTCTTTTCCTTCTCTTTCTTTTTACTATCTTCTCCTTTATTTTATTTTCTTATAGGCTCAAATTTCTTCCTTTTTTTCATAAACTTTTTGAATCTTCTTGATATCATGGCCATCTCCTCATCATCTTCCAAGTCTTCTTCGAAATCACTTTTTTCTTCATGGATAGCAGTAGCCTTGAGGGCTATGGTTTTCTTTTTCTTCATCTCTTCTTCCTTCTCTTAGTTCATATTTAGCTTGTGAGTCATAAGAGAACCAATGAGCTTTTCTAATGCTAACTTGTTTAAGTTGTTTGCTTCTTAAATGGCAGTCACTTTTGGCTTTCAATTCTTTGGCAAGGATCTAAGAATTTTATGCACAACATCACTATTAGAATAATCTTGTTCAAGACTCTTTAAATCATTTAATATATTGGTGATTCTTGTGAATATTTTTGTGATAGTTTCATATGGTTCCATTTTGAATAATTCATACCTGTGTACCAACATATTTACTTAGATTCTTTGACTTAATTAGTATCCTTACGGGTAACTTTAAGTCTATCCCAAATTTCTTTAGCGAATGAATATGTTGATATTCTAGTAAACTTATTTGCATCTAAAATATAATATAATACATTCATTACTTTGGCATTGAGTTGTGCTTCTCTTTTGTCATGTTCATCCCAATCCTTTTTAGGCTTTGGAATGGATATGCCATCAATTATAATTATGGATGTGTAAGGGCCTTTTACTATGACATTCTACATGTCATAGTCTTATGCTTGAATAAATATTCTCATTCTAGCTTTCTAATAGGTATAATTGGTTCCACTGAAAAGCGGGGGTCTATTGGTTGATTGTCCTTCAACCAATAAAGTCCTAATTGAATTTGCCATTAAATCTTTAGCTCTATGACTGTTAGGTCAACAACTAATATTAGAGCACCCGCTCTGATACCAATATTGTATCTATTAGACGTAAATAGATCTTCAAGAGAAAGATTGATATAGATAAAAATGTGGAGACATTCAAGGCTAGGTTAGTGGTGAAAGGATATAGTCAGCGCGAAGGCATTAACTATCAGGATAGCTTCTCACCAGTGGCCATGCTTAAATCCATCCATATATTGCTTATGATTGTGACATATTTCGACTACGAAATATGGCAAATAGATGTGAAAATGATATTTCGAAATAGATATCTTGAGAAAGATATCTATATGGAACAGTCACTTGGTTTCACTTATAGTGATAGTGATCACAAGGTCTGCAAGCTGCAAAAGTCCATCTATGAATTTAAGCAAACATCTCAGAGCTGGAATGCTCATTTTAATAATATGATCAAACATTTGATTTCATCAAGAATGAGAAAAAATTCTATGTTCAAAAAATATTAGTGGGAGTGTTGTTGTCTTTCTCATATTGTACAAAGATGACATTCTTCTGATTGAAAATGATATTCCTATGTTGACCTTAGCCAAAGTATAGTTATCTAAGATATTTTTTATGAAAGACCTAGGAGAAGCATTCTTCATTTTGGAGATTAAGATCTATAGGAATACATCAAAGAGGATGCTAGGTCTCTCATAGAAGATGTACATAGAGGAGGTGCTGAAGAGATTTAGCATGGAGAGCTCCAAGAAAAAATTTATGCCCTTCAGATATGGTATTCATCTCTCCAAGAAGATATGCCCCATCATACTGGAAGAGATTGAACGCATGAGCAAGATCTCTTATGCTTTGGTAATAGGGAGCCTCATGCATGTCATGCTATGTACATGACTTGATATCATCCATGCTTTGAGTGTCACTAGTTATCAGTTGAATCCAAGTAAAGAGCACTGAACTTCTGTGAAATATATCCTTGAGTACTTAAGAAGGACTAAGGATATGTTTTTGTTCTTTGGTAATGGAGAACTTCAGATCCAAGGGTATACAGACTCAAACTTTATGTTTAATATAGATGATCAAAAGTCGACATCTGATAGTCTATTCTTATGCAATGATAGTACCGTAAATTGAAAGAATTTCAAGCAGACAATGATAGCAGACTCCACCATGAAAGTAGAGTATATTGCTGCCTCGAAAGCTATGAAGAAAATATTCTAGTTCAAAAAATTCATTACAAAGCTTGGAGTGATGCCATGTGATGTTGTCCCTCTATATTGCGATAACAACGATACCATAGCCTTAGCTAAGGAGCTGAGGTCTCACCAGAAGTCCAAGCACATCAAGCGATGGTTCCATCTCATTCGTAATTACCTTGAGAAGGGATACGTCGAGGTCAAGAGAGTCAACATCATGAACAATGTGGCTGACCCACTGACGAAATCTTTAAGCCAACAGAAGATCGAAGTCCATCTCGAAAAGATGGGACTTAGATTTATAGCCAATTAGCTTTAGATCAAGTGAAAGTTTGTTAGATATGTGTCCCAGAAGCCAGATTGGCCGATAGTTATAAATATTTTCTAAGAATATTTTTATAATTTTAACTTATAATTAATAAAAAAATTATTTCTTCTATAATATTTATGTATTAAAGTATCTATGATATATCCATTGAGTTAATGGATATGATAATACATATTCTTAAGTGTTGAGAATTTAAGATATGTGTTATCATAATTAACTCATAAACTACTTTCAATTATAGGATCATCATAAGGATGGTGATCGATCTAAAAGATTGGTATACGATCATTATTTTAGAGTAAATGAGTCTTGAGTCTATGGTGTGGAGACACTAGAGTGAGAGTATAGATACTTATTGAGAACAAGAGCATTTAGCATGGCTATCTCGATCAGTCATAAGGGAGTCTACCTTCTCATCAATGATTAGCTCGATGCTATAGTTGTTTGTCTGATTCTTTGATCTGAGGTGCATCGGTAGTTTACCTTGAGAGTGCTATAGTTTGACTACACCATAACTCGATCTCCTAGCCATTTGAAATTCTAAAGTGTATGTTGGCTATAGCATGTTCATTGTAAAAATTGGATCACACCAAGATGAAATCTATCAACCCCGATAGAGGAGGAGTAGCCCTATGGTGATCATGAGATTGAATCCTAAAATTCATAGCCATGGCAGTGTGAAATAATAGAAAAGAGTTTCGATTAGGATTTCACATCGGACTCAAATTGAATGATTCAATCATATGACAAGTGTTAGGTCTGACGAGTTTACTTTGATCTAGATCTTATCGAGACTCATGATAGAAGAACCTAATTATATAGTCGGCTATATCGAGAGGCTCGTATTTAGTTCTGATAGGTTGCCACCACATACTGCTAGGTGTTATTGATGAATTTTGAGATTAATTAGAATTATCTCAATGATTGACAATTCTAATTGGACGAATCAGAAAGAGTTCTGTTCCATCTAAAGATATTTCAAAGATATCAATGATGGAGATCATGACATGTCCCATTACCATACAAAATTGAATCTAACTCGATCATACAAGCAAGAGTTTGGGTTTGGATGTCATTAATTGAGCTAACATGGTTCGATTGATTTGGATTAGATTCAATTAAGTTCAAGAAAATCATGCTAGCACACAATTGAATCTAACTTTCTCCTTCTATGAACTTTCTAATTGGTTTGGACTCAGTCAAATTTGATTTGGCCCATTTAGGAACCTTATATGGATTTATCCTGGTCTGACTGGTGAAGAAAAAATTCTATTTTTTGGATCAGGTTCATTCAGATCTGATTAGATCAAGAGGGATATTTTAAAAATTTTTTATTAAATCCAAATCAGACCTGAGACTCTTCAGATCTGATTTTATTGATCTAATAAAATAAAATAAAAATAAAATAAATTAACACTAATTTAATTATATCTTATTATGGGTAATCCTATTATCCTGTGATGATCTTGATGTTTGCCTGAGGTTCGGGATGTAGCCACTTAAGTGCCTGGCCTCTACCGGTATCCACTCAGGTAGGATCTAGAGATCTTCTTCTTCTCAATCTGTACTTGAAAGATTAGATCTGGATCTAATTTTGAAGATCTTCAAAATGCCTTTTGAAGATCGGGTGTTGTCTCTTGCAGCAGTGCTACGTTCTTGCTTTTTTATTGCCTTTCTCTTGCTTGGATCGCACCAAACTAAAGCCCAAAACTTTTTGGGTGTGGAGAGGAGAGAGAGAATCTAGAGGAGGCATGGAGAAGAAGAGAGAGGGGCTATGTAGCATGGGCAAAGGGTAGAAGCTTTTTAATCTTGGGCATAGATAGGGTTTATATAGACCATACTGTGCCATGCAGTGCCATATCATCTCGACCAATTATGGCTCTTCGTGCAATCAGATCTAAATTTGATTGATGGGATGACATCATCTGATCTAATCAAATTAGAGTCCCTTATAAACCTCCTTAGGTGGCACCAAGACTGGTCAAAAAAGAGTCTTTGGTGCCACCCAAGTAGAGAGGATGAAGCAACTGGAGTCCCATTAGTATGGGACTCCAATCTTTATCCTCTTTGGGCGCACTTTTCCATAGGCGTGCACCCCCTCCTTTTCCTCCTTTTAGCAGGAGGACAAAGCCCCATCTACTATCCTATGGTTGCATGACACATGGACAGATGTCTAAGTGTCAAAGGTCAACATTTGATCAAAGCCAAAGAACAAGATTTAGCAGGAGACGGAAAATGGTAGGTATTGTCTCAAATTTATTTTATAAATTAAGACAACCCTTTTCTAACTTGGACAAGCTCTAGTCAGACCAAGTAAGGTTTTTGAGTGAGCCTAAACATATTTGGCTCAGTCGAGATAACTTTTAATGATTGTTGAAGGAGAATATCAGGCTCAATCGTGTGCTAGCATGATTTTCTTGAACCAAATTGAATCTTATTCAAATCAATTAAACTGAGTTAGTCCAATTGATGATATTCAGATTCAAACCCTTATTTATGTGATCCAATTAGGTTTAGTTTCATATGGTAATGGGATATGTCATGATCTCTATCATTGCTGTCATCAAAACACCTTTCGATGGATCAGAACTTTTCTGATTCAAACAACTAGTATGATCGATCATTCAAATCATTCTAATTACTCTCAAAATCCATTAGTGACACCTTGCAGCATATGGTGGCAACCCATCAGAACTGAAGATGAACCTCTTAGTGTAGTTACCTGTGTGATTAAGTTCCACCATCTTGAGCTTCAATCAGATGAGGGTTAAGGTGATCTCATCAAATCCTAATTTTCTGTCATAGGAATATCATTCGATTCAAGTCCGATGTAAAAACTCTAATAGAAACTTTTTCTACATTTCACTCTACCATGGCCATAGGCTTATGGACTTGATTCTCATGATCATCATAGGACTGCTCCTCATCTATCGAGGTAAATAGATTCCCTATTGGTGTAATCCAATTCCTACAATGAACATGCTATAGCCAACATACACCTCAAGATTCCGAAGGGTTAGGAGACCGAGTTATGGTATAGTCAAACTATAACACCCTCAAGGTGAACTATCGATGCACCTCAGATTAAAGAATCAGACACACCACTGCAGCTTCGAGCCAGTCATTGATGAGAAGGTAGACTTCCTGACGACTGCTCGGGGTGGTCACGTTTAGTGTTCTCGTTCTCTAACGAGTACCTGTACTCTTCCTCTAGTGTCTCTACACCGTAGACTCAAAACTCATCTATCCTAAAAAAAAGCGATCGTACACCAACCTTTCAGATCATTCACCATCATCATGATGATCCTACAATCGGAAGCATTTTATGAGTTAATAATGAATATTCATATCTTAAATTTTCAACTCTTGAAAATTTGAACTATCATTACCATTAACTCAAGGGATGTATCACAGGCACTTTCAAATGCACACTATGATAGAAAATAATTTATTTTATTATTTATAATCAAAATTATAATTTTACCCTTAGATGTGTATTACAAGTGTTAGCCAATTCTGACTTCTAGGGCACACATATCTATCAAACTTCCACTTGACCTAAAGCCAATTGGCTACAAATCTAAGTCCCATCTTCTCAAGGTAGGTTTCGATCTTCTACTGGCTCAATGGCTTTGTGAGTGGGTCTGCCGCATTATCTTTGGAGTTGACTCAGCCCACTCATGTCCCGAGACCTCCTGATAAGCATCATAAATTCACCAATAAAAGTATTAATTTATCAATTAATTTATATTAATTTTTAAGAATTAATAATCAATTTATATATAATTTTTGAAAAATTCATATTTTTATTAATTAAAAAATTAATTAAAAAAATTAATAAAAATTAAAAAATAAAATTTTATTATCAATAGAAAGAGCTCATTTTTTTGATCACAACGAAATAAATTTCAAGTAAAACGGAGCTAAAATGAAAAAGATATGAATTTTTAAAAATATAAAATAAATAAAAATTAAATAAAAAAGAAAACGGCTCAGCCGGCTCCGCAAGCCGAGCCACCAAGCCAAGCCGAGCCATCAAGCCGACTCAGCCGTTGAAGCCATCAGCCGGTCCACGATCCAGGCGTGGACCGCCAGCTCAGCAAATTCCGGCGAATCAGAGATTGCCACGTGGTGGACCTAGACCCCTTAAGGGTCTACAGAAATTTATCGCGGCTCACAAGGGTAATTCAGTCTTTTCGTCCGACAACAGCGGCGCTGATTGGTTGCGGTGTGCGGTGCGGCCGGTCCACGCGGTCCATGGGAACAGTTATTGCGCGATCGGACGGATGTGGTTGTTTGCGGTCAGGATCGGACGGCTGTGGTTGCTTCCGAATTTTATTCAGATACAAACATCACGCGGATCACCATCGGACGGCAGCGCTCGATCCAGGCGATGATCCGACGGTCCAGAACGCTGCCGGCGGTGATCAAGACTCCCGAAGCGCGATTTGCGGCCAGATTTCCTCGATCAAGCGCGATCCAACGGCCAGAATTTAATCCGACCCGATCTGAGCTTATCTGCATCCGATTTTGATGATTTTTGGACCGTTGGATTCCTGTTGAACGGCTGGATTTTATCAGATTTATCAGAGTCGTATCAGAGCTATTTTGATTCAAATTTTATCCAAATTTTTTGATGATTACAAAGGCTATTAGTCCCATATTGCCTTTAGAAAAAATATCCAGCCCTCCTAGCTCTATAAAAAGGACCCCAGGCCATCAAGAAATCAATATCTCCGATCAAGGTGAAGCTTTGGTACAGGGCGAAGCCAGGCTATGGGTTAAAGGCTGCTTCGAAGCAACGGGTGCCGAGAAGAAGAGCCGAGCTTCTACACCATCTTTCTGCCAATGCCGATCCAAGATCAGAGATCAGGCTATTTTATTTTATCTTTTCTTTTTAAATTTTATGTATTTAAATTTTTAAAATTTTAATTAATAAAAATTTTATTTTTGCATTTTAATTTCTTGCTTTTTATTTTTATTGTAATTTAATTTCTGCACTTTTAATTATTATTTTATTTTTTTGCAAGTAGATGCTAAGATCTAACTAGTAGATCTTAGTACCAAGTTTAAATTTCTGCATCTTTTAATTTTTTATTTTTAATTTTCCGACTTCACTTTTGATTCAAAACTCAAATTCTTTTCTTCTTTTTCTTTTCAAAAAAATCAAAGATTTCAAATCTAAAAACACTACCTTCCCTGTGGATTCGACCCGACTCACTACTATCTACGCATTTTCAATAATTTTAAGAAGTCGGATTAAACTGATAAACACGGTGTCTTAACGACAAAACACGGTGTCTTAACGACAAGCATCGCGTTCCTATCAAGTTTTTGGCGCCGTTGCCGGGGAAGGAATAGATGCTATTTTTTTCTTTGATTTCTTTGATTTTTTTTTATAAATTAATTATATTTTTTTAATATTGCTTACTAATTTTTTTTTATTATTTTGTAGAAAAAAAAAAAAAGAGAAAATGAAGAAAGCATCAGAAGTTTTGCCTGGTGAGATCAATCCTAACCCTAGTCCTCTTTCTTTTTTATTTATTTATTTATTTATTTTATTTTTAAATTAATTTAAAAAAATATCCATTTAAACCTAATTAAAAGCCTCATGATAAGATTAGAAACCCTAACTGTTTAGAGCATGCATCATATTAGTTTTATTTTTATTTTTATTTTTTTTTTTTGGTGATTGCTGGAGGCAAGGTAAGCCTTTCAGAATTCAATTAGTTGCATGCATCTAGTTTAAATTGCATAAAACCCTTTGATTGAATTTTTTTTTTTTTCGTGCATATTCATATTAAATCAAATTAAGGGCACAACCCAATTAAACAAGATAAGGTGGGGATTTGATCACCCTTCCTTAGCCCACAAACAACCAACCAGCATCCTGCATTGACCTAAGCCTTTAATTTTAAAATCAATTAGACATCAACCCTAGGAACTCGAGCTCAATAGGACAAGGAATCCTAAGAGTTGAACCGGGTTAGGATAAGTCAATTTGACTGGTGTCTAGGAAAGTGGTTCAGGGACGATTGGGCCCGAAGGAAGGTGGTTTCTAATTGGTTCCGTTCGCTTACCTGGCCAAGCACAATTGGTGTCTAAGGCAAGCAACGGGGGGACTCCCACCGACCTTACACTTACCTGGCTAGTTGATTGGCTAATCCTACACTTGGAGGGCTTGAAGGTGACCTTGGCAGTTAGGAGCTGTCTAGATCTAGGATAACCCTTAGTCAGGATTGATTGACCAACTTGATTGCTAACCAACATTCAAACCTAATTAAACCTAATTCTTCTCTTTCTTCTTAGTTCTAGGACTCCTTAGGACCTCTTCTTTAGAACTCTTTTTTCTTTCTCCTCTAAAAATAAAATAAAATAAAATAAAAAAAATAAAAATTAAACTAAACTAACTAAAAATAATTAAATTAAATTAAATTAAATTAAAATTAATAAATAATTAAAAAAATTAATTTTTAATATAATAAAATAATAATAAAAAATAAATAAAAAAATATTCTAAAAATTTTTAAACCATACATTAGGGTTACACTAATACATGCATGGTAGGAAATCGCTTTTTCTGATTTAGTTGAACTTAATTGAATGGTTGATTCACATTAAACATAATAATCAAATGGCTAATATGAATCTAATAGTCCAAAAATTAGATAAAGTTGACCTTCTTGATCAGAAAATAGATCAACTCCTAACCCTAGGTCAACAATCTCCTCAATTCACATCATCTTCTAATTATCAGGAGAATTATTCAATCTGTGCTAGTCCAACCCATCATGTAAGTGAATATCCTATGACTGCACAGTTTCCATATTTTATCCAAGAACAAGTTCAAGCTACTCAAGGATACTCCAAATTGATTAATGACCCATTTTCAAATTCATATAATTCAGATTGGAGTAACTTTAATTTTTCTTGGACATCCCAACAGACTCAGGCTCAGACCCAAATTTCACTTGAGCAAAATTATCAAAATTATGCCTATAATAATGGTCAGCCTAGTCAGTTTAACCAGCCATCATATTATAATCAGCCTTCATACCCACCTCCTCAACAGACCAATCTAGCTGATGATAGATTTAACCAACTTCAACAATTAATTCTAACTCAACAGCAATCTATCGCCAGACTAGAAGCTCAAATAGGACAATTAGTTGAGTCTAACATGAGGAGAGAACTAGATCAACTACCGAACCTACCAATTTCAAATAACCCACCTAATGACCACCAACCACCTGGATTAAATTATCAATCTAATGTTTCATCTAAGAATCCCCAATTTGAGAATACCAAAGTAATTCCTGAACTTAAAAGCTATAGGATTCTTATGGACCCATACCAAGACCAGGTGAGAGAGGCTAGTACTGATGCTAGCCAAAATAAAAATTTAGAGGAACTGGTTAGTACTGAGACTAACCACATAGAAGAACCCAAGCCAGGAATTAGTACTGATGCTAGTTCCAGTTTAAATGAGATAGAAATAAGGGAAAAAGAGAATAGATGATTTACCCGAGACTTATAAACCTAATGTCCTATTCCCTTCAACCCTAGAAGCTGGTTCTTCTTATAAAAATCAAAAGGCATGTAATGAAATGTCAATGGAGTTGTTTAAGCAGGATCACATTAATTTACCTCCAGAATTAAAACCGCCTTTAGTCACCATTCCAGCACCCATTGAATCAAACTTAACTCCTAAAACTCCATTCATGAGCATTTTAGAAGAACAAATAGGAGAAATTCTTAATAAACATGGGTCTGAGAATGGAATCATAAAATTATATCCCAAAAATTAACAAAGAATTATATCAATAATGGGATTAAAAAAATCAACTTTCTGAGATTGGCAATCCAAAACCATTGGAATTTGTCAATCCAATATTCGACACAGGATAGTGAGCTACATTGTGTCTGGCTGAAGACGGTAAACTTAGCGCTTGTTGGGAGGCAACCCAATATTTAGTTTTTATCTAATTTATCTTTTTAGTTTATTTTCTTTTTAGGATAATTTGAATAAGTTGGAGGGAGAGCTCAAATTTTCAAAGGCATGTGCTGGACCAAAATAAATAAAAAATAAAAATATATATATACTGAGTTAGGTGTATTCTTTCCATGTTCTTTATTACATCCTTTATTTTTTCTTCTCCATTGAGGACAATGTCGATTAAGTTGGGGGGAGGAAAAAATAAAAATTTTAAAATTTTAAGTCCTCGAAAAAGTTAGTATTTAGTATTTAGATACTTGATTATGCTTAAGAATCGAATTAAACTAAGCATTTTTAAAAAGAAAATTGATACACAGATCAGAGAATCTGTGAGATATTGAGGAATCAAGTATTAAGAAAATTCAATAAAGAGTTAAGTCCTAGAACATAAAAAAAATTTTTTCTTGGAGCATTTCTAATTATTTTCTACTAGCATCAAAGAAAAGTCTACTTTTTATAGGCTTGTGTAGGGTAACTATACGTTTCTTCATATAAAAATTTATTTTAATAAAATAGTTTCCAAGTACTTCTCACTGAGTAACCGGGCCTCTTTGCCTAAGCAAGCATTGAGTTTCGCGTCAAAAGGTGGGAAGGGCAAAGAAGCTCGTTGTAAAGCTAGTCTTAACTCGTAGCCTATTTGATTCGAGCTAGTAAGCCCGAGGGGTATTCTATACCTAGTGCCCTAAAGCCAACTGGTTTGGGAGTCATTGGCCCAAGACTCGCTACATGGATCAAATAGAAAGCTTAAGGAGTTAAGACACTCAATAGTGGTACAACGTTAAAAAAAAAAAAAAAAAAAAAAAAAAAAAAAAAACATTGGTTTCCCACCGAGTAACCGGGTCCCGTTGCCTAAGTAAGCAATGATATTCGCATCAAAAAGTGGGCAATGTGAAAATAAAAATTAATAAATGAAGGATGGAAGTAGCAATACACCTGCCTATATGAAAGTTTAGACAAATCAGAGATAAAAGTGGAATAATTTAGAAAAAGTTCTGAAAAATTTAATGTTCTTTACTTAATTTTTCTATTGATAAGTATTAATACCCCAATGATATATCTCATTTAAGCTCTACTGAATATCAATGGCCATTTTGAAAATTGCTTAGGTAAAATTCGAAACTCTAAAGTTAAAAGGTATTTAAAACTAAATTCTTTCTTTACTCGAGGACGAGCAAAGCTTAAGTTGGGGGGTGTGATAAGTATCATAAATTCACCAATAAAAGTATTAATTTATCAATTAATTTATATTAATTTTTAAGAATTAATAATCAATTTATATATAATTTTTGAAAAATTCATATTTTTATTAATTAAAAAATTAATTAAAAAATAATAAAAATTAATAAAAATTAAAAAATAAAATTTTATTATCAATAGAAAGAGCTCATTTTTTTGATCACAACGAAATAAATTTCAAGTAAAACGGAGCTAAAATGAAAAAGATATGAATTTTTAAAAATATAAAATAAATAAAAATTAAATAAAAAAGAAAACGGCTCAGCCGGCTCCGCAAGCCGAGCCACCAAGCCAAGCCGAGCCATCAAGCCAACTCAGCCGTTGAAGCCATCAGCCGGTCCACGATCCAGGCGTGGACCGCCAGCTCAGCAAATTCCGGCGAATCAGAGATTGCCACGTGGTGGACCTAGACCCCTTAAAGGGTCTACAGAAATTTATCGCGGCTCACAAGGGTAATTCAGTCTTTTCGTCCGACAACAGCGGCGCTGATTGGTTGCGGTGTGCGGTGCGGCCGGTCCATCGCGGTCCATGGGAACAGTTAATTGCGCGATCGGACGGATGTGGTTGTTTGCGGTCAGGATCGGACGGCTGTGGTTGATTTCCAGGCTTGATTTTATTCAGATACAAACATCACGCGGATCACCATCGGACGGCAGCGCTCGATCCAAGGCGATGATCCGACGGTCCAGAATGCTGCCGGCGGTGATCAAGACTCCCGAAGCGCGATTTGCGGCCAGATTTCCTCGATCAAGCGCGATCCAACGGCCAGAATTTAATCCGACCCGATCTGAGCTTATCTGCATCCGATTTTGATGATTTTTGGACCGTTGGATTCCTATTGAACGGCTGGATTTTATCAGATTTATCAGAGTCATATCAGAGCTATTTTGATTCAAATTTTATCCAAATTTCTTTGTATTTTTGATGATTACAAAGGCTATTAGTCCCATATTGCCTTTAGAAAAAATATCCAGCCCTCCTAGCTCTATAAAAAGGACCCCAGGCCATCAAAAATTCAATATCTCCGATCAAGGTGAAGCTTTGGTACAGGGCGAAGCCAGGCTATGGGTTAAAGGCTGCTTCGAAGCAACGGGTGCCGAGAAGAAGAGCCGAGCTTCTACACCATCTTTCTGCCAATGCCGATCCAAGATCAGAGATCAGGCTATTTTATTTTATTTTTTTTAAATTTTATGTATTTAAATTCTAAAATTTTAATTAATAAAAATTTTATTTTTGCATTTTAATTTCTTGCTTTTTATTTTTATTGTAATTTAATTTCTGCACTTTAAATTATTTTTATTTTTTGCAAGTAGATGCTAAGATCTAACTAGTAGATCTTAGTACCAAGTTTAAATTTCCTGCATCTTTTAATTTTTGCTTTTTAATTTTCCGACTTCACTTTTGATTTCCAAAACTCAAATTCTTTTTTTCTTTTTTTTTTTCAAAAATCAAAGATTTCAAATCTAAAAATACTACCTTCCCTGTGGATTCGACCCGACTCACTACTATCTACGCATTTTCAATAATTTTAAGAAGTCGGATTAAACTGATAAACACGGTGTCTTAACGACAACATCGACAACACACGTTCCTATTTATTGTTGATTCTTCAAAAACAATATCTTATTCTTCTCAAAAAGGAATAACAGAGTCCTATTCTTCATCTGGATTTGACTGATATCTGCTCGTGACACTCATAACATGGGCTATATTAGGTCGTGTACATAACATGGCATATATGAGGCTCCCTATTGCTGAAGCATAAGAGATCTTGCTCATGCATTCTATCTCCTCAGGTGTGCTAGGGCACATCTTCTTGGAGAGATGAATGCCATGTCTGAAGGGTACCAAATCCCTCTTGGAGTTTTTCATGCTAAACCTTTTTAGCACTTCCTCTATGTACATCTTTTGTGAAAGACCTAGCATCCTATTCGATCTATCTCTATAAACCTTAATTCCTAGAATGAAGGATGCATCACTTAGGTCTTTCATAGAGAATTCTTTTGATAACCACATTTTAACGATGGTCAACATGGGAATATCATTCCCAATAAGGAGGATATTATCTATGTATAGTACAAGAAAGACAATAGTGCTCCCACTGACCCTTTTGAAAATACATAATTCCTCTTCATTTTTGATGAAACCAAATAATTTGATCACATCATTAAAATAAGTATTCTAGCTCCAAGATGCTTGCTTAAGTCCATATATAGACTTTTGCAGCTTGCATACTTTGTGATCAGCATCACTGGATGTGAAACTTAGCGATTGTTCCATATAGATTTTTTCCTCAAGGTATCCATTTAAGAACGTCGTTTTCACGTCCATTTACCATATTTCATAATTGAAATAGGCTGCAATAGCAAACAATGTACGGATAGACTTTACTATAGCTACTGACGAAAAGGTATTCTGATAGTCAATGCCTTCGTGCTGACTATACTCTTTTGCCACTAATCTAGCTTTGAATGTCTCCACATTTCCATCTGCACCAATCTTTTTTTGGTAGATCCATTTACACCCATAGGTACTATATCTTCTGGTTGATCTACCAAGGTCCAGACTTGGTTTGAGTACATTGAGTCAATTTCTGACTTCATTGCCTCTAACTATTTCTCAGAGTCGATATCTGATATCGCCTCATTATAGATTTTGGGATCATCACCATGAACCCCATTACCTATGAGGAACATTTTCTCTACTTTCTTTGAAATAGTACCTAAGTACCTCTCAGGGGGATGGGAGACCCTTTCCAATCTATGAGGTGGACGACGTAATGATTGTATTGGCTCAACCTGATTTGGTTCCATGGGGTCCTTAGCTCATTGCTCTTGTGAGACTTTCTCCTTGAGCTTGATCTGCTTTCCAATGCTGCTATCATGAATAAACTATTTTTCAAGAAAGATGGCATGTCCACTCACAATCACATTGTGGTCTTCTAGAATGTTGGAATAATATCCTAATGACTCTTTAGGATATCCTATAAATCGAGCTCTAAAGGACCTATACTCTATCTTGTTCACTTATTATCTTTCGACATGAGCTGGACAATCCCAAATTTTGACTCAGACTTGATTTCTTACCATGCCATATCTCATACGGTATGGTAGAAATGATTTTAGAGGGAACCCTATTCAGTATATATATATAGCAGTTAACAGACTATGTCCTCAAAGAAAATCAGAAAGGTTTATGAAGCTCATCATGGATCGGACCATATCTAATAGGGTCTGGTTCCTCCATTCTAAAATTTCGTTGAGTTGACGTATTTCAGATGGAGTCGATTGAGAGACTATGCCACTAGAAATTCCCAAATAAGATATTCACCTCCTCGATCTGATCGAAGAATCTTAATGGATTTTTTAGTTTGCTTTTCTACTTTATATATGAATTTTCTAAACTTTTTAAAAGCTTCAGACTTGTGTCTCATAAGATACATATACCCATACCAAGATAAATCATCGGTAAAGGTTATGAAGCATACAAAGTTGCCTCTAGCCAACACATCAAATGGGCCACACACATTAGTATGTATTAGGGCAAGTAGATCTGTGGCCCTTTCCCTATGTCCCACAAAAGAAAGCTTAGTCATTTTGCCATGAAGATATGATTCACAAATTGGATATGACTCAGAAGTCAACGGACTCCATAGTCCGATTTTCTCCAATTTGTTAACCCTATCTTTTGCTATATGACCTAGCTGTAAGTGCCATAGATATCTATCATTTGGACTATTTCTAGGTCATTTTGATCTTATGGCATTCACATTTTACTCGATATTAAAGATAGATACATCAATATGTAACTAATAGAGATCGTTAATGAGAAAACCACTTGCAATTTTATTTCTTTCATAAAGAATATTACAATGGTCCTTAAGAAAACTAATTACATAGCCTTCTTATGCTAAACATAAAATAGAAATCAAATTCCTACTTGCAGCAGGTACATAGTAACAATCCCTAAGTACTAAATCTAAGCCAGATGATAGTCGAAGAGGGTATGTTTCCACAACCATAACAGCAACTCTTGCTCCATTTCCAACGTGCAGGATCATCTCACTATCCCTTAGCCTCTTACTATCCTCAAGTTTCTGCATGAAAGTGCATAAATGAGCACTAGAATCAGAGTCAAGCACCCAACTGGATGCAGAAGAAACTATAAGGTTAGATTCAATAACGAGCATACCTCCAAAAGGACCTGTCTCCTTCTTATTCTTTAGAATGGCCAGGTATATATAGCAGTTTTGCTTCCAATGGCTATCTGTGTTATAGTGGAAATACTTTCCTTTGTCAACGACCTTCTTCTTCAGCTCTGCCTTCTTCTTCTTTCCACCTTCCACCTTCTGTCTTTTCATAGACTTCTTCTTCTTTTCAAAAGATTTTCTTTTGGAAGAAGTCCATTCCATAGCAAGTACTGAGCCTTTAGAATCTTTCATAGAAAGCTCAGTAGTAATCAGCATGTTCATTAGTTCGGCCAGAGTACTCTAAAGTTTATGCATATGGTAGTTCATGATGAACTGCCCATACGCATCATTCAAGGATTGCAGAATTATATCATTCTACAGATTCTGATCTAACTTCACTCTGAGCTTCTCAAGATCTTTTAAGTTCTTGATCATCATCAGACAATGATCTTGGACTGACTGTCCATCATGCATCTTAGCCTTAAAAAGTCATTTAGTGATCTGATATTTGGCTGCACAACTCTATTCACCAAACAACTCTTGCAGGTGAGCCAACATTTGATGGGCAGTCTTGATACTTCATGTTGGTATTGAAGCTTATCAGACATCAAGCCCAACATGTAGTATCTGACCTTGTTATCTTCATCCGTTCATTTGTCAAGAGATGCTCTTTATTCAGCGGATGGATGGGCTGGTAAGGTAGGAGAATCTTGGTCTAATACATGAGTTAACTTCTTGGAATCCAAAATGATTTTAAAGTTTGAGAGCCAATCCTTGTAATTAGGTTCGGTCAGTCTATGGGTGTCTAGGATACGGGATAGTGGGTTGGATGCAAATATTTTTCTATAGAGAGTCAAAGTTTCTAGTTAGATTTTGTAATTAAGACTTGACCAATTTATTTAGGAGTTTGATTTTTAAATAAATTAGCTTCCACTATTTTCTTGGATCCCTATACTTCCTCTGTAGAGTGCAAAAATCTCCATGATTAATGATTTCTAGTGGATGGTGTAGTCCCACCAACTGACTCATCACCTCACCTAATAGTTATTGATGATGGATTAGCCAATGAGTGAACAACTCTTTCCAATGATTCTCTAATCATGGTGCACCCATGCTTGGTCTCTAATTCATGAATCTCACCATGCCCGAAATATTGATTCACTCCTTAGTTAAGTCAGACCCACTATTTGCATAGATTGGATTCCTAATTAGGTCTCTCACCATATCCAAAATATTGAGCCTAATCAATCTTTCAGCCCATAGCATCCAATGTCTAATAGACATGATTACGTCTTTTCAGTGTAATTGAACCACTATGACCAGCCGAGAATAATTAACCCCGAAAAGGATCCGCACATCTACAATGGTAGAAGACCTTAGACTTAATAATTTCTTAGAGAGATTTGATTTAAGTCTCTTTAAACTTGACTTGACATAGTCATAATCATTATGACTAATCTAGTGGCATGGATTAGCTTGGATTATTAGCCACCTTAGATCAGGATTGAGCCGATAAATATGGCCAGATAAGTGAGATCGATGGAAGAAATATGCCATTAACTCGATAAGAACGTATTCGAGTTGAGTAGCTCTCAATTAAAAATCAGTCTGTCGTATCTGCCAAACTTACCTTAGGCACGAAATTGTTGAGCTAAAACCAATCGAGTTAGCCTACAATCCAGACTCTAACCACTAAGCCTAATTAGGTCTTAAATTGATCGATCATTCATGTGACTCGACCTTGATCCAGACTTAATTCTATTAGGCTGGTCAATTTAGGCACTCCTGATTCCATCTAACCGACTCTTGATTCGGTTTGATCAACCGCTAGACCTAATTGAGCTACCCAAGCCTGAACCCAATTTTATGAATATGTCTTAGATCTAAAAATTCTTAATTTTAGATCTAATATATTTCATAATCTTAATTCTTAATTAAGTTTAGGGTTCATAAATAAAATATGTAAATAAAATCCTAGGATTTCAGGATCTAGGATTTTGCAAAAAGTAAGTTTTTGATTTTTGATTAAGGATGAATGCGCAGCATCCCTACACATCATAAGAACACCACATCGAATGGGAGGAGAGAGCCTTTAAATCCTTCTTTGTTCTTATGACTGGACGACCAAGAGGAATGCCTTAATCAAAAATATGATGAATCTATAAAACTAGTTAGATCTACAAATATATCACATATATAAAATTGATCTAACTTAAAAATATGTTTTACATACATCTCATATCATGGATGATTTTAGATCTAAATTATCTCATAAATATCTAAAAAATAAAATTTATATTTGATCATATCAATTTAAATTTATTCTAGACAACTTTGTAGAACTATTCTACAACTAGTCTAAACATGCATCTATTATATCTCATATGAATAAAATTATATAAATTTATTTTCTAATTTTTAGATCTAATTATAATATTTATAATATCAAAAAATAATAAATAAATAGATCTAAAATTATAGTTAATCAAATTAAAACTATGATCATCCTAGACTACATATAGAATAATTCTAAACCTAGTCTAGTCATGCATCTCATACATCTTAGATCTAGATTATTTAATTTTTTTAATTTTTAATTTTAGATCTAATCATATCTAATATGACATTTAAAATTATCTAATTATCAAATCAAAATAATATTAAAATTAGATCTAAATAATTCTGGAACCTGGCTCTGATACTAGTTGAAGAAAAAATCCTCTTTTCCGAATCAGGTTTGTTCAGATTTGATTAGATCAAGAGAGATATTTCAAAAACTTTTTCTTAGATCTAAATTAGATATGAGATTCTTTAGATCTAATTTTATTGATCTAATAAAATAAAATAAAAATAAAATAAAATAAAATAAATTTAATTATATTTTATTATGGGTAATCCTATTATCTTATGATGATCTTGATGTTTGCATGAGGTTCTGGATGTAGCCACGTAAGTGCCTAGCCTCTATCGATATCCACTCGGGCAGAATCTGGAGATCTTTTTCTTCTCAATCTGTACTCCAAAGATCAGATCTGGATCTGATTTTGAAGATCTTCAAAATGCCTTTTGAAGATCGGGTGTTGTCTCTTCTTGCTTTCTTGTTGCCTTTCTCTTGCTTGGATCGCACCAAACTGAAGCCCAAAACTTTTTGGGCATGGAAAGGAGAGAGAGAATCTAAAGAAGGCATGGAGAAGGAGAGAGAGGGGCTATGTGGTGTGGGCAAAGGGCAGAAGCTTTTTAATCTTGGGCGCAGATAGGGTTTATATAGATCCTACTGCGCCATGCAGTGCCAAATCATCCCGGCCAATCATGGCTCTTTATACAATTAGATCTAAATCTGATTGGTAGAATGATATCATCTGATCTAATTAGATTAGAGTCCCTCACAAACCTCCTTAGGTGGCGCCAAGACTGATCAAAGAAGAGTCTTTGGCACCATCCAAGTAGAGAGGATGAAGCAACTAGAGTCCCATACGCCCATCCGTATGGGACTCCAATCTTTATCCTCTTTAGGCTCACACCTTCCTAGGTGTGCACCCCCTCCCTTTCCTCCTTTTAGCAGGGGACAAAGCCCCATCTACTCTCCTATGGTTGCATGACATATGGGCAGATGTCTAAGTGTCAAAGGTCAACGTTTGACCAAAGTCAAAGAACAAGATTTAGCAGGTGATGGAAAATGATAGGTGTTGTCTCAAATTTATCTTATAAATTAAGACAACCATTTTCTGACCTAGACAAGCTTTAGTCAAATCAAGTAAAGATTTTTGAGTGAGTCCAAACATATTTAGCTCAGTCGAGATAACTTTTTAATGATTGTTGAAGGAGAATATCAGGCTCAATCGTGTGCTAGCACGATTTTCTTGAACCTAATTGAATCTTATTCAAATCAATTAAACTGGATTAGTCCAATTGATGATATCTAGATCCAAACCCTTGTTTTTATAATCCAATTAGGTTCAGTTCTATCTGATAATGGAATATGTCATGATCTCTATCATTGCCATCATCGAAACATCTTCCGATGAATCAGAACTTTTTTGATTCAGACAACTAGTATGATCGAACATCTAAATCATTCTAATTGCTTCAAAATCCACCAATGACACCTAGCAGCATATGATGACAACCCATCAGAATTGAAGATGAATCTCTTGATGCAGTTACCTATGTGATTAAGTTTCTTCATCTTGAGCTTCGATCAGATTAGGGTTAAGATGATCTCGTCAAAACCTAATTTTCGTCATATGAATTAATCATTCGATTCAAGTCCGATGTAAAAACTCTAATCGAAACTCTTTCCATTATTTCACTCTACCATGGCCATGGGATAAGGACTTGATTCTCATAATCATCATCGGACTACTCCTCATTTATCGAGGTAAATAGATCCCCTATTGGTGCAATCCAATTCCTACATTGAACATGCTATAGCCAACATACACCTTAGGATTCTGAATGGCTAAGAGATCGAGTTATGGTGTAGTCAAACTATAACATCCTCAAGATGAACTGTCGATGCACCTCAGGTCAAAGAATCAGACACATCACTGCAACTTCGAGCCAGTCATTGACAAAAATGTAGACTTTCTGATGACTGCTCGAGGTGATCATATTCAGTGCCCTCATTCTCTAACGAGTACCTGTACTCTCGCTCCGATGTCTCTACACCGTAGACTCAAGACTCATCTATCCTAAAAAAAATGATCGTGCACTAATCTTCCGAATCATTCACCATCCTCATTATGATCCTATGATCGAAAGCATTTTATGAATTAATAATGAATATTAATGTCTTAAATTTTTAACTCTTAAAAATATGAACTATCATTACCATTAACTCAAGGGATGTATCATAGACACTTTCAAATACATATTATGATAGAAAATAATTTATTTTATTATTTATAGTCAAAATTATAATTTTGCCCTTAAATGTGTATTATAAGTGTTAGCCAATTCTGGCTTCTAGGACATACATATCTAACAAACTCTCATTTGACCTAATGCCTATTGGCTACAAATCTAAGTCCCATCTTCTCAAGGTGGGTTTCGATCTTCTCCTGACCCAACGGCTTTGAGAGTGGGTCTGTCCTATTGTCTACAGAGTTGACTCTCTTGACCTTGATATAATCTTTCTTGAGATAATTGCAAATGAGGTGATATTGCCGCTCGATGTGCTTGAATTTTTGGTGAGACCTTGGCTCCTTAGCAAGGGCTATGGTGTCATTATTGTCACAATAGAAAGGAATGGCATCTGATGGCATCACTCCAATTTCTATGGCAATTTTTTTGTACCAGAATGCCTCCTTCATAGCTTCTGATGCAATGATGTACTTTGCTTCCATGATGGAATCTGCTATCACTGTCTGCTTGAAACTCTTCTAACTGACAGCATCACCATTATATACAAACAAACTTTCAGATTTCGACTTTCGATCATCTATAGATATAAAATTCGAGTCTGTATACACCTGGACTTGGAGTTCTCCATTACCAAAAATCAACAACATATTCTTAGTTCTTCTCAAGTACTAAGGATACATTTTATAAAAGTTCGGTGTTCTTCATCTGAATTTGACTAATATCTGCTCTTGACACTCACAGCATGGGCTATATCAAATCGTGTACATAACATGGCATACATGAGGCTCCCTATTGCTAAAGCATAAGGGATCTTGCTCATGCGTTCTATCTCCTCAGGTGTGCTAGGGCACATCTTCTTGGAGAGATGATTGCCATGTCTGAAGGGTACTAAATCCCTCTTGAAGTTTTCCAGGCTAAACCTTTTTAGCACTTCTTCTATGTACATCTTCTGTGAAAGTCCTAGCATCCTATTCGGTCTATCTCTATAGACCTTAATTCCTAGAATGAAGGATGCTTCTTCTAGGTCTTTCATGGAGAATTCTTTTGATAACCATATTTTAACTATGGTCAACATGAGAATATCATTCTCAATAAGGAGGATATCATCCACGTACAGTACGAGGAAGACAATAGCGCTCCCACTGATCCTTTTTGAAAATACATGGTTCCTCCTCATTTTTGATGAAATTAAATAATTTGATCACATCATTAAAATAAGTATTCCAACTTCGAGATGCTTGCTTAAGTCCATATATGGATCTTTGCAGCTTGCATACTTTGTGATCAGCATCACTGGATGTGAAACTTAGCGGTTGTTCTATATAGATATCTTCCTCAAGGTATCCATTTAAGAATGCCGTTTTTACGTCCATTTGCCATATTTCATAATCGAAATAGGCTGCAATAGCAAGCAATGTGCGGATGAACTTTAGCATAGCTACTGGCGAAAAGGTATCCTGATAGTCAATGCCTTCATGCTGACTATATCCTTTTACCACTAATCTAGTTTTGAATATCTTCACATTCTCATCTGCACCAATCTTTTTCTTGTAGATTCATTTACACCCAATAGGTGCTATACTTTTTGATGGATCTACTGAGGTCCAGACTTGGTTTGAGTGCATTAAGATAATTTCTGACTTCATTGCCTCTAACCATTTCTCGGAGTCGATATCTGATATCATCTCGTTATAGATTTTGGGATCATCACCATGAACTCCATTACCTACGAGGAATATTTTCTTTACTTTCTCTTAAATAGTACCTAAGTACCTCTCAGAGGGATGGAAGATCCTTTTCGATCTACGAGGTGGAGGAGGTAGTGATTGTATTGGCTTAACCTGATTTGGTTCCATGGGGTCTTTAGCTCGTTGCTCTTATGAGACTTTCTCCTCGAGCTTGATCTATTTTCCAATGCCACTATCTTGAATAAACTACTTTTCAAGAAAGATAGCATGCCGACTCATAATCATATTATGGTCTTCTGAAATGTAGAAATAATATCCTAATGACTCTTTAAGATATCCTATAAATTGAGCTCTAAAGGACCTATACTCCAACTTATCCACTTGTTGTCTTTTAACATGAGCCTGACAATCCCAAATTCTGAGATGACTTAGACTTGATTTCTTACCATGCCATATCTCATACGGTATGGTAGGAATGATTTTAGAGGAAACCCTATTCAGTATATATATAGCAGTTAACAGACCATGTCTCCAAAAAAAATCAAGAAGGTCTGTAAAGCTCATCATGGATTGGACCATATCTAATAGGATCCAGTTTCTTCGTTCTGAAATTTTGTTGAGTTGAAGTATTTTAGATAGAGTCGATTGAAAGACTATGCCATTAAGCTTGAGATAGTCTAAGAATTTTCGACTAAGATATTCACCTCCTCGATCTGATTGAAGAATCTTAATGAGTTTTCTAGTTTGCTTTTCTACTTCATATCTAAATTTCTTAAACTTTTCAAAAGCTTCAGACTTGTGTCCATAAGATACACATATCCATACCGAGATAAATCATCGGTAAAGGTTATGAAGTATACAAAATTATCTCTAGTCGGCACATCAAATTGGTCGCACACATCAGTATTTACTAGGGCAAGTAGATCTGTGGCCCTTTTTCCATGTCCCATAAAAGGAAGCTTAGTTATTTTGTCATGAAGACATGATTCACAAATTGGATATGACTCGAAAGTCAACAGACTCAATAGTCTGATTTTTTTTTAATTTGTTAACCCTATCTTCTGCTATATGACCTAGCCTTAGGTGCCATAGATATCTATCATTTGGACTATTCCTAGGTCATTTTGATCTTATGGCGTTCATATTTTGCTCGACATTAAAGATAGATACATCAATATGTAACTGATAGAGACCATTAATGAGAAAATCACTTGCAATTTTATTTTTTTCATAAAGAATATTATAATGGTCCTTAAGAAAACTAATTACATAGCCTTCTTGTGCTAAACATAAAATAGAAATCAAATTTTTGCTTGCAGTAGGTATATAGTAACAATCTCTAAGTACTAAATCTAAGCCAGACGGTAGTCGAAGAGGGTAGGTTTCCATGGCCACAGCAGCAACTCTTGCATAATTTTCGATGTGTAGGATCATCTCACCATCCCTCAGCCTCCTACTATCCTCAAGATCCTGCATGGAAGTGCACAAATAAGCACTAGAACCAGAGTCAAGCACCCAATTGGATGCAGAAGAAATCATAAGGTTAGATTCAATAACGAGCAAACCTCCAGAAGGACCTGTCTTCTTCTTATTCTTCAGTGTGGTCAGGTATATAGGGCAGTTCTGCTTAAAGTGGCCGTCTGTATTACAATGGAAATACTTTTCTTTATTAGCAGCCTTCTTCTTCGGCTCTGTCTTCTTCTTCTTTCCACCTTCCATCTTCTGCCTTTTCACAGACTTCTTCTTTCTAAAAGACTTTCTCTTGGAAGAAGTCCATTCCATAGCAAGTACTATGCCTTTAGAACCTTTTATAGAAAGCTCAGCAGTAATCAACATGTTCATTTGCTTGGCCAAAGTACTCTGAAGTTTATGTATATGGTAGTTCATGATGAACTGCCCATACGCATCAGTCAAGGATTGCAGAATTATGACATTCTGTAAATTCTGATCTAACTTCACTCCAAGCTTCTCAAGCTCTTCCAAGTTTTTGATCATCATCAGATGATGATCTTGGACTGACTACCCATCATGCATTTTAGCCTTAAAAAATCATTTAGTGATCTGATATTTGGCTGCACGACTCTGTTCACCAAACAACTCTTGCAGGTGAGCCAACATTCAGCGGACAGTCTTGATATCTTCATGTTGGTGCTAAAGCTCATCAGACATCGAGCCCAACATGTAGTATTTGACCTTTTTATCTTCATCCATCCATTTATCAAGAGATGCTCTCTGTTTAGCGGATGAATGAACTGGTAAGGTGCGGGGATTCTAGTCCAATATATGAGTTAACTTCTCAAAATCCAAAATAATTTTGAAGTTTGGGAGCCAATCCTTATAATTGGGTCTGGTCAGTCTATAGATGTCCAGGATACAGGCTAGTGGATTGGATGCAGACATTTTCCTATAGAGAGTTAAAGTTTCTAGTTAGATTTTATAATTAAAATTTGATCAATTTATTTAGGAGTTTGATTTTTAAACAAATTAGGTTCCACTATTTTCTTAGATTCCTACACTCCCTCTTTAAAGATGCAAAAATCTCCATGATTAATGATTCTAGTGGATGGTGCAGTCCCACCAACTGACTCATCACCTTATCTAATAATTATTGGTGATGGGTTAGCCAATGAGTGAACAATTCTTATCCAATGATTCTCTAATCATGGTGTACCCACGGTTGGTCTCTAATTCATGAATCTCATCATGCCCAAAATATTGATTCACTCCTTAGTTAAGTCAGATCCACTGTTTGCATAGATTGGATTCCTAATTGGGTCTCTCACCGTATCTAGAATATTGAGCTCAATCCATCCTCCAACCCATAGCATCCAATGCCTAATAGATATGGGTGCATCTTTTTGATGTAACTGAACCACTGTGACCAGTCAGGAACAATCAACCTTGAAAAGGATCCGCACATCCACAATGGTGGAAGACCTTAGACTTAATATTTTCTTAAGAAGTTTTGATTTAGATCTCTTTAAACTTGACTTGACAAAGTCGTAACCATTATGACTAATCTAGTGATATGGTTTAGCTCAGATTATTAGCCACCTTAGATCAGGACTGAGTCGACAAATATGGTTAGGTAAGTAAGATCGGTGGAAGGGATATGCCGTTAACTCAACAAGAATGCATTCAAGTCGAGTAGCTCCCAATTAAAAGTCAGTCGGTCGTATCTACCAAACTTATCTTAGACACCAAATTGTTGAGCCAGAACCAATCGGATTAGCCTACAATCCAGACTCTAACCACTGAGTCTAATTAGGTCTTAACTTGATCGATCACTCATGTGACTCGATCTTGACCCAGACTTAATCCTATTAGGTTGATCAATTTAAGCACTCTTGATCCTATCTAATCGACTCTTGATTTGGTTCGATCAACCATTAGACCTAATTGAGCTACCCAAGTTCGAATCCAATTTTATGAATATATCTTAGATCTAAAATTCTTAATTTTAGATCTAATATATTTTATAATCTTAATTCTTAATTAAGTTTAGGATTTATAAACAAAATATGTAAATAAAATCTAAGGATTTTAGGATCTAGGATTTTGTAGAAAATAAGTTTTTGATTTCTGATTAAGGACGAACGCGCAGCACCCCTATACATCATAAGAACATTCCATCGAATAGAAGAAGAGAATCTTTAAATCCTTCTTTGTTCTTATGATCGGACGGTCAAGAAAAATGCCTTAATCAAAAATATGATGAATCCACAAAACTAGTTAGATCTACATATATATCACATATATAAAATTGATCTAACTTAAAAATATGTTTTGCATACATCTCATATATCATATCATGCATAATTTTAGATCTAAATTATCCCATAAATATCTAAAAAATAAAATTTATCTTTGATCATGTCAAATTAAATTTATTCTAGATAACTTTGTAGAACTATTCTACAACTAGTCTAAACATGCATCTATCATATCTCATATAAATAAAATTAAATAAATTTATTTTTTATTTTTTATATATAATTATAATATTTATAATATTAAAAAATAGTAAATAGATAGATTTAAAATTATAGTTAATCAAATTAAAACTATGATCATCCTAGACTATACATAGAACAATTCTAAACCTAGTCTAGTCATGCATCTCATACATCTTAGATCTAGATTATTTAATTTTCTTAATTTTTGATTTTAGATTTAATTATATCTAATGTGATATCTAAAATCATCTAATTATTAAATTAAAATTATATTAAAATTAGATCTAAATAATTCTAAAATCTGGCTCTGATACTAATTGAAGGAAAATCCCTATTTTTCAGATCAGGTTCATTTAGATTTGATTAGATCAAGAGGAATATTTCAAAAAAAATTTCTTAGATCCAAATCAGATCTGAGACTCTTTAGATCTAATTTTATTAATTTAATAAAATAAAAAAAATAAATTAAATTAAAACTAATTTAATTATATCTTATTATGGATAATCCTATTATCCGATGATAATCCTGATATTTGTCTGAGGTTCTGGATGTAGCCATGCAAGTGTCTAATCTCTATTGATAACGACTCGAGCAGGATCTAAAGATCATCTTCTTCTCAATCTGTACTTCAAAGATCAAATCTAGATCTGATCTTGAAGATTTTTAAAACATCTTTTGAAGATCGGATGTTGTCTCTTGCAGCAGTGCTGCCTTCTGGCTTTCTTGTTGCCTTTCTCTTGCTTGGATCGCACCAAACTGAAGCCCAAAACTTTTTGGGCATGGAGAGGAGGGAGAGAATCTGAAGGAGGCATGGACAAGAAAAGAGAGGGGCTATGTGGCATGGGCAAAGGTCAGAAGCTTTTTAATCATGGGTACAGACATGGTTTATATAGACCCTGCTATGCCATGCAGTGCCACATCATCCCAGCCAATCATGGCTCTTCATACAATCAGATCTAAATCTGATTGATGAGATGACATCATCTGATCCAATCAGATTAGAGTCCCTCACAAACCTCCTTAGGTGGTGCCAAGACTGGTCAAAGAAGAGTCTTTGGCGCCATCCAAGTAGAGAGGATGAAGCAACTGGAGTTCCATCCATATGGAACTCCAATCTTTATCCTCTTTGGGCGCACGCCTCCCTAGGTGTGTGCCCCCTCCCTTTTCTTCTTTTAGCAGGGGGATAAAGTCTCATCTACTCTGCTATGGTTGCATGACATATGGGCAGATGTCTAAGTGTCAAAGGTCAACATTCGACCAAAGTTAAAGAACAAGATTTAGCAGGTGATGAAAAATGGCAAGTATTATCTCAAATTTATCTTATAAATTAAGACAACCCTTTTTTGACCTGGACAAGCTCTAATCAGACCAAGTAAAGATTTCTGAGTGAGCCCAAATATATTTGGCTTAGTCGAGATAACTTTTAATGATTGTTGAAGGAGAATATCAGGCTTAATCGTGTGCTAGCATGATTTTCTTGAACCTAATTAAATCTTATTCAAATCAATTAAACTAGATTAGTCCAATTGATGATATCCAGATTCAAACCCTTATTTGTGTGATCTAATTAGGTTCAGTTCTGTATAGTAATGGGATATGTCATGATCTCTATCATTGCCATCATCGAAATACCTTCCGATGGATCAGAACTTTTCTGATTCAGACAACTAGTATGATCGATCATCCAAATCATTCTAATTGCTTCCAAAATCCATCAGTGACACCTAGAAGCATATGGTGGCAACCCATCAGAACTAAAGATGAACCTCTCGGTACAGTTACCTGTGTGATTAAGTTTCTCCATCTTGAGCTCCGATCGAATTAGGGTTAAGGTGATCTCGTCAAACCCTAATTTTCATCATATGAATTAATCATTCGATTCAAGTCCAATGTGAAAACTCTAATAAAAACTCTTTCTATCATTTCACTCTACCATGGCCATGAGCTTATGGACTTGATTCTCATGATCATCAAAGGGCTGCTCCTCATCTATCGAGATAAATAAATCTCCTATTGGTGCAATCCAATTCTTACAATGAACATGCTATAGCCAACATACACCTCAGAATTTTGAATGACTAGAAGACTGAGTTATGATGTAGTCAAACTATAATACCCTCAAGGTGAACTATCGATGCACCTTAGATCAAAGAACCAGACACACCACTATAGCTTCGAGCCAGTCATTGACGAGAAGGTAGACTTCCTGATGACTGCTCGAGGTGGTCACGCTCAATGCCCTCGTTCTCTAATGAACATCTGTACTCTCGCTCTGGTGTCTCTACACCATAGACTCAAGACTCATCTATCTTAAAAAAAAGCTATCGTACACCAATCTTCTGGATCATTCACCATCCTCATGATGATTCTACGGTCGAAAGCATTTTATGAGTTAATAATGAATATTCATATCTTAAATTTTTAACTTTTGAAAATATAAACTATCATTACCATTAACTCAAGGGATGTATCACAGACACTTTCAAATACACACTATGATAGAAAATAATTTATTTTATTATTTATAATTAAAATTATAATTTTGCTCTTAGATGTGTATTATAAGTGTTAGCCAATTCTGGCTTCTAGGGCACACACACAATTTTCCTTCTACGAACTTTCTCGTTGGTTTGGACTCAATCAAATTTAATTTGGCTCATCTAGGAACCTTGTATGGATTTATCCTGATATGATTGGATCTTGTCTTAGTCAGAATGGGGCTTGTCTTAGTCTTCATATGAGAGGTATTAGGATAAAGGACCATTTGACCTGATCTTTACAAGAAAGAAAGGAGGAGGCATGCCCCCTTGGAGTTTATCTTGGGGTGCATGCCCCCAAGTGAATTGCATAAGAGGAGTGGGTGCATGCCCCTTCTTGGCATGTGCCCCTAGTGGATAGGATTAAGAGGTTATCTATTCAAAATAGTTTGAATAGGTCAAAACTGTTTGAAAGAGTTCAAACCTTTGGGGAGAGAAAGTTTATCTACACTAACCCTCTCTTATCTATTATTTGTGGCACATTTGTTATGAATTTTGTGTGATAAAATTCATGAGAATTCAGATAGTTGGCATGGAGAATAGGGAGGAGTCCTTTTGCTTCTTAGCTTTGACCTGTTTAAAGCCCAGAAACCCTAGGACTCTAGGGTTTAGGTTTGTCTATAAATAGACGACCAGGCCAAGGGTTGGCCATCACTTAGCCCATGCTCAGACTCTGCCTATTCCTCTTCTCTACACCTTATCTCTCTCCTCCTCTCTCTCTTCTCCATGCCCAAGAGTTAGGCCGACCAGCACTTAGAGAGTCGAAGTGTTGCTGCTGCAAGACTGCATCAACAGGCTCCCATTCGTGTGACAATCGAACTGCTACCAGAGATTGGATCAAAAGTGCACCCAGAAGTTCCAGATTCAGATCATTTAAGATTAGATCCAAAAAAAGAAGGCTTCTAGATTTGACCTAAGTGGACACTGGTAATGGCTGGGCACATGCACGGTTACAAGTCAGAACCTCGGGCTACTTCCAGATCATCACTGTGGGTGAACTGCTTACTCAAATCAGGTGGTATTAGATACCATAATTTTATTTTTGTATTTCAGATCTATCTAATCAAATCTAAAAATTCTTAGATCTGATTGGATCAGTATTAAATTTTTTAAAAATTTTGCTACACGACCTGATCTGATCAGGTCGATCCTGCAATTTTTCCTTCACAATCCATTGTCAGAAGTCTTACATCATCATCGTGAGGGCTTGCATTTGTTGGACAAGTAGGTCAAGCTATCCGTAATCGATGGCTTCAATAGTGGTTGAGGAGGTTGAGATCTTGGAGAATTATGGGGAGAGCTATTAGACTCTAATTGAGCAACTCTTTGGTTGTTGCTTCTTCTGAGTTTCATGGCACCTTTTCTTCTTTGGTTTCCATAGAAGTTGCGAATCTGTTGCCACCATCCTAAGATACCAATACAGACCACCTCCATGAAGTTAGAGATCTCACTAATATAGCTCTGACCAGGTCCTCCAATGCTTAAGTCAAAAATAGTTTTCTAGTAGGAAGTGAGAAGGAAGAAAAGAATAAGGATATTGACACTAGTAGGAAGTAAATAGGGGAGTAGGAACTAGATTGCTCTCTTCTTTACTCACTCCTTACTCACCCTTCTTAGAAGTCTTCAGAGCCACCTATGTATTTAGGTGAAGGATTGAGCTACCTCTACCATGGGGCATTCTTGCTTTACATGGGTTGGTTGTCGATATTACAGGGTTGAGCTAAAAGACTTTAGCTTTGGAGGTGGTTGCTTCTAATTTGCTCATCGAAGCTATCAGATTGGCTCAAAGGTCCCGACTAGAATGTCTTGAAGAAATTCTAGGTGCATGTGGGCCACCATATTGATCAAAAGCTAGATGAATCTGATTGCACTTTGTCCTCTTAGTTATTTATTGCCACAACATCATCAGGTTTTTAGGTGTTTGTTTTTGGGCTACCTAACTTGCCAAGTGAGCTATATCATGAGCGTATGTTCTAGTTTTTTTGTATATTAGATCTATTGGGGTAGGCCAGGTTTGGAAATCAACAAGAAATCATGACCGAGAGAGACGATATAGCTAATCTTCTGGCCTTTACCACAAGCTGCTTTTTTTTTTAGTTGCTCCCTCTCTCTGAAGATTTTATTACACACATATAACACTAAAAGCACCAATTTATTTTCGGGGATACAATCCCTTGGTGTTTGTTATGGAATGGTTGGAAACAACCTACCTCAACCAAGTGATGAGTTGAATATCTATAAATCTAAGAACATCAAGGAAACGGGACTTTGCAGTCCAAACCAAGCTTTTCTCTAGGCCCTTAAGAGTTCCAAATTCCAACTCTTCCTAGATGTCCCCAACCTCGATCTATAATCATTTGCCTCTAACCCTTCAGCAGCCAATGACTGGGTCTAGAAAACCTAGGCATTGCACTTAAATACACTACAATTAGCAATAAAGTGCTCCCTAGAGATCTTGCTCTTTATGTCCTCCCCACCATGAGAAATATGTTTCCAACTTCGTCCTCAACAGGCCTACCAAACCATATCAAAGTCTCAACTGAAGTTGCCATCGGGGTCCTTGGGACATTATATCCTCCCTTTGCTCGAACATTCTCTTCTATTGAAATAACATACTTGAGACCAAGAGTACTTACAACGGATCTAAGATTACATGAGAGAGGAAAGATAAGATGTGAACTAGTCCTAATCTAAAATGGGAGTCAAAAACAAAAAGTCACTGCTTAATTGCTTTAAGTGGGCAATTAATTAACTTTGGATATTTGGCAAGCAATTTATTAATATGACTTAGAAAGTCCATTTATTAATATGACTTAGAAAGTCCATTTATTCCTTGAGAGGCATGTGTTGGAACATGACTTTGTCATGCTAACTTGATCTTAATGAGTGGAGGTAAGTAGGAACTTGTTTATGCGCAAGAAAAGTTCTCCATGCTATGTAACGCGAGGGAATCGATGAATTTAACTTGCAAAACTTGTTGTAAAACACAAAAGGGATTCAGTATTACATGGTTAAATCAGTATTATTACCACGCTTGAGGAATCTGAAATTAAAAACAAATATATGCTGAAAGGTGCCCAAATTTTGCCATGTTTTCCTTCAAGCTTTATCAACAGCTCTATGGTTAGGCAAAGATCGATCTGATCAGGTGTAGCTGTGAGATTTTCTTTCTTTTTCTTTTTCTTTCTTTTTATCCATTGGAAAGTTGCTGGATGGATGTTGCAACGAACTATCCTTTTTCATATTGTACAGCTTATGTATAGTGATGTTATGGTGCTTCTAATATAGTGCTGTACATAATAGTTTAATTGCCATCGACAAATCATACAGATAGATAGATCGATCTCAGTCTTGCATTTTTCACTTTTTGAAATGATAGGCAGAATGTAGTTTCATGTAAATCCCACCCCGAAATAGCTGGTCAATTTTTTGACTATGCAGTTTTTCAAATATCACTTGTGCACCATCATATACCTTCTTTCCTAGGCAATGTAAGGGCACCTTGGACAAAGTGAAGTTCTACATATACCATTGTGTTATGCTAGTCTACATGATCGCGGCATGATGCCGTAGTTTTATTCATAAGAAAGCTCAATCTAATTAAGGGCTTGTTTGGGAAATAGTAGGATTAAGCTAGATTTTTCGAATAGAATCATGGATTACAAGGTCTATTTAAATAAGGCTATGTCAACTCAATTCCTCTCCAATCCAAATTCTATGGGAGGAAAAAAAATTCCCTATAGATATTTTTTTCCTCATCCTTCAATCCAACAAACTCATAGATAGGATTTAACCAAAACTAGGATGAGCTTTTAGAAGAAAATAGACCAAGCAAACTAAGACGTCCAATTCCAATAGAAAATCTAGTGCCATCATACTGGATTCCCAAATGGTAGTCTAATATATATTGTTGAACTATTCTGTATCATCCTCGTCTTTTGAAATAATTTGATTGTTTAACATAATATTGGAGCTCTAGTTGCTAAAGGTTATAGCTTTTAATTTTTCTAGTTCAATTGTTTATGTAATTATTTTTAATTATCTATTTTTCAAAACTTTATTTCATGTATTATTGCTTATGTGAAAATTTTGATGGCTGGATTTTGGTAAATGCACAAGTGTCCCATCGAGAATGTTCGAAAACTTATTGGCACAACAACTCTCTCATGGCTAGATTATGATAGATTGCAGGTATGGAATCAGTATTGAATTAGTTGAAAAGATAGTAGGATCAAAAGAAAGTTGATAAAAGTAGTATTGTCCTTGATCTTCAATAGCTTTCGCTATTGTCATACCATCCATTTGAAAGGAAAAGCATAAAATAGGATAGAATGTAACCGGGACTACAATCAAAGTATTCTACTACTATTTTTATAGTAAATTAAAGTTCTATTAGTAAACTAAGAGCAAAGAATTTAAAGATAAAGTAAAGATAATCAAAGATAAAGGTAAACTAATTTCATTGATGTGTTGAAGGGTTCTCCTTTTCAACATTACAATCTGATATTTATAAATGACTCACATTAATTGCTAGAATATGTATCACTATTTAACTTTTGACACTTGTCCTTTCTGGTTCCTGCTAAGCAAGCTAGTATTGTCATGCATGATAGTTATCTTTCCTCCACTACTATATTCTAAGTAGTTTTACCACTTTTTCCATATTCTTGGTAGTGGTATCAATAGTGATAAGATAAGTATAACTACTTGTTAGTTTGTGCCTAGAGGCCTACTATGCATGACAATCACCTATGTTCTTATCTTAAGCCGATAGCTCTTGCTCCCCTGGATCTACATATTTATTCCACCTACATTCTTGGTATTTCGGTTGGCAAATTCCTTAGTATAGCATCCTTTAACCACATCAGGTTCGAATGTGGTATAAACAATTATTGATCCATTCTCTATTACCTTAAGTTTTAGGATAAATTGATTAAGTAACAAAGTCCTTTATAACGCCTATTTGTTTATATCTAAGAGCAAAGAATTTAAAGATAAAGTAAAGATAATCAAAGATAAAGGTAAACTAATTTCATTGATGTGTTGAAGGGTTCTCCTTTTCAACATTACAATCTGATATTTATAAATGACTCACATTAATTGCTAGAATATGTATCACTATTTAACTTTTGACACTTGTCCTTTCTGGTTCCTGCTAAGCAAGCTAGTATTGTCATGCATGATAGTTATCTTTCCTCCACTACTATATTCTAAGTAGTTTTACCACTTTTTCCATATTCTTGGTAGTGGTATCAATAGTGATAAGATAAGTATAACTACTTGTTAGTTTGTGCCTAGAGGCCCACTATGCATGACAATCACCTATGTTCTTATCTTAAGCCGATAGCTCTTGCTCCCCTGGATCTACATATTTATTCCACCTACATTCTTGGTATTTCGGTTGGCAAATTCCTTAGTATAGCATCCTTTAACCACATCAGGTTCGAATGTGGTATAAACAATTATTGATCCATTCTCTATTACCTTAAGTTTTAGGATAAATTGATTAAGTAACAAAGTCCTTTATAACGCCTATTTGTTTATACCTTAGATCAACATCTATTGAACTTCAGTTACCAAGATGTACCTTATCGACATTTGATACTTTCAAGCTTACCAATCCCTAATACACATATATATTTTTTAATTTTTTAATTTTGTTTTCATGGATTATTTTTATGATTGTGATTGTTTAACTATGATTTTAATGCTATTTTGCTTTGTTTTTATGTCATATTATCTCAATAAACCATATAATCAATTAATTAATGTAATTTTAATATAATTAACAATTCAACATAGATAATGCAATTTTAGTATAAGCAAATTTGATGCATGTCAAATTGATTGGAACTATAAAATATGTACCAACATGCAGTCCTTGTAAAACATCTATACCTGTCATATACATCAGGATCCTTCGGTCATAGTCTAAGCCTGGGATCTAACTCCAACCTTGATAAACATGCACAAATGTACATCACATAATTTGAGCCTCTTGGGTAGCCACCCTAATACCGATCTATGTCTAATAATGGGCTAGCTATCCTATTTGATAGAAAATTGAGGTAACAATTTAACCTATAATATTACTAACTATGGAGAGTAGTAGCCACTAGAATATAATGTCTCCGACATAGGATATGCTTATGGGTCATATCCTGTGCCACACCTCCAACCCAAAATCACAACTTAAAAATTGAAACAATCCTAGGGCATTATCCCACAAGTATCCAAAAAGTTGTCTAGCATGATATCATAATAAACAACAAAATGGAATAAAAGTAGACAACTAATTAAGAAGACAAAAGTAATAAGAAATTTCAAGAATTTTTCTCGAAACATTCTAACATCAACTTTTCTCCAAATATTAAATCAAACAAAGTAATCTATCGAAATGCTTCCAATTTTGATTATGAGAAAAGAAATACTAATTTTATTCCTTATTGAAGATTCTACTTTTGCATCTAGGCAAGCTTGCAATATTGTACATTGTCAACAATTAATTCTCTTGATCTATAAGAAAAAAAGAAACCAAACAATATGCTCAATAATGTATAATAAAGTAATAAATATCTTTACTTGATTAGTCAAGTAATTAATTAAGTTTTCTTGCTAATACTAATCAAATTATTGACCCAAGGAATGATTTTGATGATTACAAAATATTGGAGTATAAAAATATTCTAATATCTTGGAAGCTTGCTTTAAGAATGATTTTGTAGGAGGCTAATACTTCAGGTAAGCTTTAAAGTCATTTGTGAAGTGCTTAAACTAAGAAAATCATATTTGGAGATGAATTCAATAAGAAAAGCCTAATTGAGAATGGAGAGTAGCCTCATTACCTGGAGGAGTCGACTCTGGCACGAAATAGAGAATGGCATAAAGATTTGGCATGTGTGTGAGTCATAGCTATGATGAGTCATCTCTCTCAGTGGGATAGAAAGCAGATTTTTGGTATAACTTGCAAGAGTTGACTCATAGCTATGGTGAGTCGACTCCTATATATGGACAAGTCAACTCTTCGTCTAGCAAGCTGACTCTCTCAGGAAGGACAAAATATTAAATTTTAAAGATCTGAAGAAGACCCGACTCATGATCTATGCCAGTTAACTCTTGGTCCTTCATGAGTCAACTCTTGAGCTTTTGATAGCTCAAACAACTAGTTCTGCAGAAGGTCGTTTCATCCAAATTTTTTTTCAGAAACTAGATTTCTTTTCCAATAGTCAAAAACAGCCAGAAATAGGTTCAAATGACATTAATCTTGGTAGGAATTCATCATTAGAGAAAAGAAGAAGAAGTGAACACAAGAGAGAACTCAATTCAAAGAAAAAGAAGCATAGTATTTAGCATTTACTTTATTCAAGAGAGCTCAACCACTTTCCAACTACTTCCTCTTGAATTTTGTATAGGTATCAACTCATCTAGGAGCTTTTTTATGTTGTGAAATTTCATTCATTCTTAATTTTCTGTAACAAGTTTTAGAGGAACTGAAACTTAGAGAAAGGTTTGATCCAAACTTATTAATTGGATTAGAAGCCTAGGGAAAGGCTTATGAAGGTTCTGATTAGTTGATTTGAATAAAACCAATTGAATTATTTATGAGCCTGATAAAATGAACTAGCTGTATTCTACTAGAATATACTAGAATTCCTAAATGGTAACTTAGGGAGTAGAAATAGGTGCTTAAAGTACACCGAATCACTATAAAATTTGATTGTATTTGTATGTATAACTCTCTCTAGTTGCATTGAATTTATCTTGCATTCACAACACTTTCTTAAATAGTCTTTGCAAAGTATCATATACTTGCTTAAATTTTTGAAAACCCAATTCATTCCTCCTCTTGGGTTGTCTTGCTGGGCAATAAGTCATATCAAAGCTTAGTACTTATCTAAAATTTGATCTAACAGTCAAGAGAAAAAATCATGGCACTCAATTAGGTATTTCACTTACCGAAGAACAATCCACTAATAGGCCACTTCTTTTTAATAGATCTAATTATATCTATAGGAAAGCATGCATGTGCATCTTTATCCAAGCACTTGATTATGAATTATGAAGTATCACAATCAATGATTCACACATATCCACTATCATTATTGATGGCATTGATACTCCCAAGCCGAAGAAGGATTGGAATGAAATGAATAAAAAATTAGTCCAATTAAATGCCTAGGCAATGAACATGTTGTATTGTGCCATGGATGCAAATGAATTCAACTGTATCTCCATTTGTAGTTCTACAAAAAAAAATATGGGATAGACTTGAGGTCATACATGAAGGTACAAACTAAGTCATAGAATCAAAAATCAATATGCTTGATATAAGTTATTTAAAATAGAACCAAATGAATCCATCATTGATATGTTTACACACTTTACATATATTATAAATGGCCTCAAAAGCCTTGAAAAAACTTATTCTAATAGTGATCTTGTAAGAAAAATACTCAGATCTTTGTCAAGAACGTGGGAAGCTAAAATAATAGCATCCAAGAAGCAAAGGACCTAAATAAACTATCACTTGAGGAGTTGCTTGAATCACTAATAACATACGAACTAGCCATGATGTAGCACAATGATGAGGGTAGAAAGAAGAAAAACCATTGCTTTCTAATCGATGGTAGATGATGAGGATGATGGGGAATCATCTAAAGAAGAAGAAGGTGATGAAGACATGTCACTCATCACCAGAAAATTCAAAAGGATCATCATGAGGAGAAGAAGACAATGTTTCAAAAGAAGACCAATGGCTAAGGAAGAACCAAGAAAGGATAAAGACAAAGAGAAGGAACAACCTCCTTGCTATAAATGCAAGAAATTGGAGCATTTCAAAGCTGACTACCCAACCTTAAATAAAACCTTTAAGAAGACCAAGAAAAAAGCTCTGGTCACCATATGAAGCGATAGTGATGAATCCAGCTTAGATGAAAAAGATAAAAATATTATAAACTTATGTCTCATGGCATACGATGAAGAGATAAAATCTGAACATATTCTGGATTTTACATTTGATAAACTTCAAGATGCATTTTAAGAATTCCTTAATGAATTCAAAATAATAAGTTTGAAAAATAAGAATTTAAAAATAAAGAATGCATCTTTATCAAGAGAAAAAGAAGAAATCTGACAAAGTAATAAATTTTTATTGGAAGAAAACAAGTCTTTTAAAAAGGAAGTGGAAAAGCTTAAGCCATTAGTTGATAAGTTTACTTATAGTTCTGAAAGCTACAAATGATTTTAAGCAACTGAAAAGCTATTTTTGATAAGGATGGAACTGATTTTAACCCTAATAACAAACAAAAGCTTTTGAAAAATTTCTTCATTAGTTCTTCATTACATAGTACTTCAAAAGTTACTTGCTTTTACTATGATAGAATAGAATATAAAGCTTATTTATGCAATTTTAGAAAATCAAATGGTAAAGTAGTCAAGAAGATTGGGATTCCAAAAGAAATTCTAAGTGCTAACCCTAAAGGAACCAAGAAAGCTTGGATACCTAAATCAGTTATTTGACTATTTTATAGGAGTGTCTTACAACTAATGGAGCTTAAAAAAGATAATACCTTAATAGTAGCTATTTCAAGTTATATGATGGATGATAACGATCAATTTATCATTCTTAAAAGAAAAGAAAGAGGAGTAGTAACCTTTTAGCGATAACGGCAAAAAAAAATTATAGGCATTAATAAAATAAACATTACTCCTACCTTCATTAAGAATGTTCTATTAGTTGATAGTTTAAAATATAATTTGCTTCGTATTAATTAGCTTTGTGATAAAGATTTTAAAGTTTTTTTTGAATCTTCCATATGCATAGTCTTTAGTCCCTTTGATGAAAGCATAAAATTCATTGGATGTATGTGTGACAACATCTATATAGTTGATCTTGATGAAATTGCCATGAAGAATAGTCAATACCTTGTTGCAATAGATGCCAAAATCAAAGAAACTAGTTAGTTGTGGTATTATAGACAAGGTCATGGTAGTATGAACATATTTCAAAATTGATTGCAAAAGACTTAGTTAAAGGTTTGCCTAAAATAAACTTTAAAAAGAATCAAATTTGTGATGCATGCCACTGTGAAAAATAAACTAGAAAATTTTTCAAATCCAAAAATATTGTTTCAACTTCTTAACCATTAGAATTGATCCACATGAACTTATTTGGATCTACTAGGACCACAAGCCTAGAAGAGGAAAGATATAGATTTGCAATCATAGATGATTTTTCAAATTTTACATGGATTTTATTTTTGGCACATAGAAATGAAGCCTTCTCTACATTCTCAAAGTTTTATAGAAAGGTATTTAATGAAAAGAACTTAACCATTATTTGTATTTAAAGTAATCATGATACTAAATTTGAAAACTAAAATTTTAAAAAAATTTGCAAGGAAAATGGTATTGAACATAATTTTTCTACACTAAAAAAATCCCAACAAAATAGAATAGTTGAAAGAAAAATCAAACTTTAGAAGAGATGGCCCATACCATGCTATATGAAGGGGGTCTCTCAAAATGTTTTTAAGCTAAATCCACAAACACTGCATGTTACATTACATAGAGTTTTAATGCAACCAATTTTAAAGAAAACCCGCTATGAGCTTTGGAAAGGTAGAAGACCTAACATTAGTTATTTTCAAATTTTTGGATGCCGATATTTTATTTTGAATAATGGAAAAGATAAATTAGATATATTTGATGTCAAGTTGGATGAAAGTATCTTTCTTGGATACTCCACATCTAGTAAGGCATATGAGTCTTCAACAAATGAACATTGGTTATTGAAGAATCTATACATATGGTGTTTGATGAAACTAATGATCAATCTTCGAGAAAGGAAGATATTATTGATGATGATGCAAGAATTTTAGAAAAGAAGATGAAAGAACTCAACTTGAAGAATATATAAGCCTAACCAAAATGAAGAAGAAACCAAAGGTAATGAACATGAGAGGCCCATTAGAGAAAGTGTCAATAAAAAGCATAATGATCTATCCAAGGAGTGGAGGTATGCATATAGCTATCTTAGAGATCTTATCATAGATGATCCTTCATAAGAGGTAAGAACAAGAGCTTCTTTTAGATATACTTATACTTTATCTTACTTTAGTCTCTCAAATTAATTCCAAATCACTACTATAGAATGGGGCTACGACAGCGCATACTATTGCAATGATTTCGAAAATCGCTGCTATAGATAGAATCTATGATAGTGGTTATGCAAAACCGTTGTCATAGGTCGACCTATGGCAGTGGTTACATAAAATCACTGCTATAGATAAAATCTATAGTAGCGGTTAGGTATAACTGCTGCATTAGGTCAAATCTATAGCAGCAGTTATAATTAACCACTGCCAAAGATTCAATTTATTGCAGCAGTTAGTCAATCGCCACTATATGTGGAGGATCTATGGCAGCAGTGCCAACTGCTGCCATAGATTGAACCTATATTAGTGGTTATATGTAACCACTGCTATAGGTCCAATCTATAGTAGCAATTTTTGCCAATCGTTGCTATAGATGCAAATATTAATTTTTCATATTTTTTTTAAATATAATATAATTTTAAAATTTAAAGCTCATCTTCATCATTCATTATCTAAATAATTATTATTAGGATGTCATCACAAAAGATTGCCTCAATCTGTTAGGCCTAGCTATGTCGATCGATAAAATTTGATTTCAATGGTCATGAACGACCATATGATGATATTATAGATAAAGACCATTGATTGATCCAAAAATTTATAATGATGACCTCGATGATGTTTATAGCACACTATGAAAATCTCACTTTAATCAGATATCATTATCATGATCAATCTAACATGGGATGATTTTGGATGTTAAATGAAAAATGATGATCAAAAGGCCAAACAATTCTCGATTATGAGATAATTTTTTAGATAAATGATCTTAGATACTACTTTGATCATTTATACGATGATGATTATAAAATTCAAATCGCATATATATGAACGATCAAAAAACTGTCTCCTGGTACTTGTTCTTAAAGGCCTTATATAATTATGCATGTACTTTTGTAAGATATGTTTAACATCGATAGTTCATATAGACATGGCTTGAATTTTATGATTACTACTATACAAACAATTAAATTAGTAGTAAAGATCAATTATCTTAAAAATCATCTATTAATCGGATACTGTTTGGCCTTATGATCATATGTTTTTCATTTAATGGTCGAAATCATTTGGTACTAGATTGACCATAATAATGATATCTGATTATAGTGAGATTTTGATAGTGTGCTACAAACATCATCGAGATCATCATTGCAAGTTTTTGGATCAATCAGTAATCTTTATCTATTAGATCATTTTGCGGTCATTCATGAATGTCGAAATTAAATTTTATTGATTGACATAGCTAGGAATATTGAATCAAGATGGTCTTTTGTGATAACACTCTGATGATAATTATTTAGATAATGAACGATGAAGATGGGCTTTAAATTTTAAAATTATACTATATCTAAGAAAAAATATGAAAAATTCATATTTGCATCTATAGGAGCGGTTGGCAAAAATCATTGTTATAGAATATAGGAGCGGTTGGCAAAAACCACTGCTATAGATTCTATAACAGTGGTTATCAACCTATAGCAGTGATTTTTTTCGACCACTATAATAGACCTATAGTAGCAATTTTGAAAATCACTGCCATAGGTCTGGCATAAAATTTTACTACACGTCAATTTTTTCATCTTCTCAGCCTCCACTCTCTCTCTCCTATCTACCCGAGTCCTAGCTACCCTCCCCGCTGCCGATCCGCCCCTCCACCTAACTCCCTTTTTCTCTCTTTCTCTCTTCTCACCTTGGCTACCCATGCCCTAGCTACCACCCGCCCACCGCCGTCCCCTCCCTCTGCCCCACCACCAGCTCTGGCTTCCCTCGACCCCTCCCTTGGCTCCCTCCGGCTTTGGCTCCCTTGGCTCCCTCCCTCCCTTAGCACCGCATGGGCTCCCTTCCTTCGCCATAGCCCTTCCTCAGCCCCGCTGCTCCCTTCCCTCTAGCACCATCGTGGGTCCTACCACCCTCTATCTTGGCCCTGCACCCCACCCCGCCCCGTCGTTGGCCCTGACTCCGTCGGTCCCAGCCCTACGCCCTGCCCCGCTGCTAGCCTCATTTGGCCCTGCCTCCCTCGGCACCAGCCCTGCTGCCCCCTTGGGCGTGCCCCACTACCAATCCCCTTTGGCCTTGCGCCCTGCCCCACCATCGGCCGCCTTCATTGGTACCCTTTGGCCTCACTATTTTTATTATTTTTTTATTAATTTATTTATTGATTTATATTTCTTAAATTTTTTATTAATTTATTTTTTTAAGCATATATATTACATGATTTGGATTGCTAGCATATTAATTGATATGATTTTTTATGCTTAATAAATATAATATTAAATTTATTATATTATTTATAAATTATTTATTATTATATTTATAAAATAAAGTATATTCATAACTTAATATTATATTTTAAATTATTAAATTTAATCTTATTCATAAATTATATATTATTTTATATTCATAAATTAAAATATATTCATAACTTAATATTATAGTTTAAATTATTAAATTTAATAATAATATAAATAATATATATATATATATTCAATTAGGCTGATAAGCCTTTGAGTTGACTTATCTTATATTATTTTTTTAAATTTTTATAATATTTTATTTTAAAAAATTAGTTTCTTTTTTTTAAAGAGGCTATGATGATTTTGGATGGAAAATGGTTAATTCTTAGTATGATTTTAGTGATATGAGCTCTCTTATTTTTTCTCTTCTTTTATAAATATTTTAATAATTTCGAACGGTAGGCGATCTTGGATGGCCAGCGACTGTTTAGCGAGCAACCATTTGCAGCCAATTTGGTTTAGTTGTAGCGGATATCGAAAGTAATACTACAATGCATGATTAAATGATGAATTTAAGCCTCCTTTTTTACTTTTATTTTCTTTTTTTTTTCTAATATTTAAGATAAGTTCTACCCTAACTAATCTAAGGAGTACTCCTTAATGCTTTTGAGATGATATATAATGAGAATGTTAGAGACAGATTTTTCTTAGTCTTGGAAGGTAGATAGAAAGTGAAATTATTTGTTGCTCCTCCTTAATGTTCATTAATATTGCAGGTTACGATGGCATCGAAATACCATCTAGCTTTTACCTCCATCTCTCGATGGGTTATGTGTTAGATATATGTGCCCTAGAAGCCAGAATTGGCTGACACTTGTAATACACTTCTAGGGGCAAAATTGTAATTTTGACTATAATTAATGAAATGGGTTATTTTCTATCACACATGTGTATTTAGTGTCTGTGATACATCCTTTGAGTTAATGGTAATGATAATTCATATTTTCAAGAGTTGAAAATTTAAGACATGAATAATCATTATTAACTCATAAACAGCTCCCGACCACAGGATCATCACGAGGATGGTGATTGATTCGGAAGGTTGGTGTACGATCGCTTCTCTTTAGTAGATGAGTCTTGAGTCTACGGTGTGGAGACACCGGAGCGAGAGTACAGGTACTCGTTAGAGAACGAGGGCACTGAGCGTGACCACCTCGAGTAGTCATTAGGGAGTCTACCTTCTCGTCAATGACTGACTCGATGCTGCAGTAGTGTGTCTGGTTCTTTGACCTGAGATGCATCGGCAGTTCACCTTGAGGGTGTTATAGTTTGACTACACCATTACTCGGTCTCCTAGCCATATGGAACCCTGAGGTGTATGTTGGCTATAGCATGTTCATTGTAGGAACTGGATTGCATCAAGATGGGATCTATCTACCTCGGTGGTAGAGGAGCAGCCCTATGATGATCATGAGAATCAAGTCCAGAAATCCATGGCCATGGTAGAGTGAAATAATAGAAAGAGTTTCTATTTAGATTTTCACATTGGACTCGAATCGAATGATTACATCATATGACAGAGACTAGGGTTTGACGAGTTCACCTTAACCCTAATCTGATCGGGGCTCAAGATAGAAGAACTTGAATCACACAGGTAGCTGCACCAAGAGGTTCGCATTCAGCTCTGATGGGTTGCCACCATATACTGCTAGGTGTCACTGGTGGATTTTGGGAGCAATTAGAATGATTTAGATGATCGATCATTCTAGCTGTTCGAATCAGAAGAGTTCTGATCCATCGAAAGGAGTTTCGATGATGTCGATGATAGAGATCATGACATATCCCATTACCATACAGAACTGAACCTAACTGGGTCACACAAACAAGGGTTTGAATCTGGTGATCATCAATTGAACTGATCTAGTTCAATTGATCTGAATGAGATTCAATTAGGTTCAAGGAAATCGTGCTAGCACTCGATTGAACCTAACGTTCTTCTTTTACTATCATAAATAAGTTGTCCTGACTGAGCCAAAGGAGTTTGTGCTCAATCAGAGGCCTTCATATGGTCTGACTGGAGGTTGTCCAAGTCAGAATAGGTTGTCTTATTTTGTAAGACATTACCTGCCATTTTTGGTCACCTGCCATTTCTTGTTCTTTGACTTTGGTCAAAAGTCTACCTTTGACTGGTCAAACGTTGACCATTGACCCTTTGACTTTTGACCACATGTCATGCACCTATTGGAGAGCTGGTGGGGGCCTTGTCCCCCTGCCAGAACCTGGCAAGGAGAAGGGCGCACGCCAAGGGTGGCGTGAGCCCAAGTTAGGAGGCGCCTAGGAGTCCTTGTTGGACAAGGACTCCATCTCCCTTTTGGATTCCAATTCAGAGTTCTACTAAGAATCCAAGTTTGACTGGTCTTAGGCACCCTCTAAGGAGGAATCCAGGGGACTCTTTTTCCAACCAATCAGATTTAGATCTGATTTCACAAAGGGTTGTGATTGGTTGGAGAAGGAAGAGGAGTTGGATCACAAGAGGTCTATAAATAAGACCCTGCGCCCAACCCTAATCCTAAGTGAATTCAATAGAGATTTCCCACGCCCCAAGGCTGCCTCTCCCCTCCTTCCTCCATGCCATAGCTCTCTTCTCCCCTTGCTCTCCACGTCCAAAAAGTGTTTTGGATTTAGTTTGGTGCGATTCAGATCAAGGAAAGGCGATCAAAAGCAAGAAGGCTGCGCTGCTGCAAAAGGACGACTGCAGATCTTCAAAAGAGTTTTGAAGATCCTCCAGATCAGATCCAGATCTGATTTTTGGAGGTGTGATAGAGAAGAAGAGGATCTCCAGATCCAACCCTGAGTGGATACCGGATAGAGGCCAGGCGCTTGCGTGGCTAAGATCCAGAACCTTCCGCTGCAATCAGGATCATCTACAGGGTAATAGGATTACCCAAATCAGGTAAATTAAATTTGATTTAATTTATCTTATTTTATTTTATTTATTAAAATAATAAGAATCAGATCTGAAACATATCAAGATCTGATTAAGGATCAAAGAAAAATTTTTGAAATATATCTCTTGATCTAATCAGATCTGGACGAACCTGGACCGGGAAATCAGGATTTCCCTTCAACTGGTATCAGAGCCATGGTTCTAAAATTGTTTAGATCTGATTTTAATTTTATTTTAATTAGAAAATAATGTGATTTCAGATGTCACATGAGATGTGATCAGATCTGAAATCAAAAAAAATTAAAATTAAATGATTTGGATCTAAGATTAGAAGATATGCATGACTAGTTCTAGAATAGAATAGTTCTATAGAATAGTTTTGCATGTTTTTGATTTAATCTGATTAAATCATATTTTAGATCTTCTTATTTACTATTTTTCTGATATTATAAGTATTATAATAACATCTGAAATAAATAGCAAATAAAAATTATTTAATTTTTAAATATCATATGAGATATGATTAGATGCATGTCTAGACTAGTTGTAGAATAGTTCTACATAATTGTCTAGATTAGAATTTATTTTGATTAGATCAATTTAAATCTAATTTTTTAGATTATTATGAGATAATTTAGATCTGAAAATATGCATGAATTGATACATGAGATGTATGCAAAATATGCCATGATTAGATCTAAATTTGTATATGAGATATATGATATAGATCTATAACTGTTTTGTAGTATTTACATGTTCCTGATTAAGGCGTTCCTCTTGGCCGTCCGGTCATAAGAATGAAGAAGGGTTTAAAGGCCCTCTCTTCCCATTCGATGGGGTGTTCTTATGATGTGTAGGGGTGCTGCGTGTTCGTCCTTAATCAGAAACCCAAAACTTACTTTCTGCAAAACCCTAGATCCTGAAACCCTAGGATTTATTGTGCATATTTTGTTTATGAACCCTACTTAATTAAGAATTAAGTTTATGGAATATTAATTAGGTCTAAAATTGAGAATTTTAGATCTAAGACATATTCATAATACTGGGTTCGGGCTTGGGTAGCTCAATTAGGTCTAAGCGGTTGATCAAACCGAATCAAGAGTTGGTTAGATGGGATCAACAATGCTTAAATTGACCAGCCTAATAGGATTAAGTCTGGGTCAAGATCGAGTCACGATCAAGCAAGACCTAATTAGGCTCAGAGGTTAGAGTCTGGATTGTAGGCTAACCCAATTGGTTCTGACTCAACAATTTGGTGTCTAAGGTAAGTTTGGCACAGACGACCGACTGGTTTTTAATTGGAAGCTACTCGACCTGAATGCGTTCTTGTACGAGTTAATGGCATATTCCTTCCACCGGTCTCACTTACCTGGCCATATCTGTTGACACAGTTCTGATCTGAGGTGGTCAATAATCCGAGCTAACCCATGCCACTAGGTTAGTCATAATTGTTATGACTAAGCCAAGTCTAGTTTAATGAGACCTGAATCAATTCTCCCTAAGAAAAGATTAAGTCTGAGGTCTTCCACCATTGTAGACGTGCGGGCCCTTTCCCGGGGTTGATTGTTCTCGGCTGGATACAGTGGCTCAGTTGCACCGGGAAGACGCAACCATGTCTATTAGGCATTGGATGCTATGGGCTGGAGGATGAGTTGGGCTCAATATTCCGGATACGGTGAGAGACTCAATTAGGAACCCAGTCTATGCAAATGGTGGGTCTGACTTAACTAAGGAGTGGATCAATATTCTGGATACGGTGAGATTCATGAATTAGAGACCAAGTTTGGGTGCACCATGATTAGAGAATCATTGAACAAGAGTTGTTCACTCATTGGCTAACCCATCACCAATAACTGTTAGGTGAGGTGATGAGTCAGTTGGTGAGACCGCACCACCCACTAGAAATCATTAATCATGGAGATTTTTCGCATCTCTACAGAGGGAGTGTAGGGATCCGAGAAAATAGTGGGAAGCTAATTTGTTTAAAAATAAAATCCCTAAATAAATTGGTCAAGTCAAAATTACAGTATCTAACTAGAATCTTTGACTCTCTACAGGAAAATGTCTGCGTCCAACCCATTGGCACGTATCCTGGACACACATAGACTGACTGGACCCAATTATAAAGATTGGCTCAGGAACTACAAAATTGTTTTGGGTTCAGAGAAGTTAACCACATGTTTTGGACCAGGACCCTCCCACCTTACCAGCCTCGTCCATCCACTGAACAGAGAGCGTCTCTGGAAAAATGGATTGACGAAGATAATAAGGCCAGATATTACATGTTGGGCTCGATGTCTGATGAGCTCCAGCGCCAACATGAAGATATCGGGACTGCTCGCCAAATGTTGGCTCACCTGCAGGAGATGTTTGGTGAACAGAGTCGCGCAGCCAAATATCAAGTCACGAAATGACTTTTTAAGGCTAAGATGCGTGATGGGCAGTCAGTCCAAGATCACTGTCTGACAATGATCAAGGACATGGAAGAGCTTGAGAAGCTCGGTGTGAAGTTAGACTTGGATCTGCAGAACGATATTATTCTGCAATCCTTGACTGATGCATATGGGCAATTCATCATGAATTACCACATGCATAAACTTCAAAATTCCTTGGCCGAAGTTAATGAATATGCTGGTTACCGCTGAGCTTTCTATGAAAGGTTCTAAAGGCTCAGTTCTTGCTATGGAACGGACTTCTTCCAAAAGAAAGTCTTATGGAAAGAAAAAGAAGTCTGTGAAAAAGCAAAAGGTGGAAGGATCAAAGAAGAAGAAGGCAGAACCGAAGAAGAAGGTCGATGGCAAAGGAAAGTGTTTCCATTGCAACAGCGACGGCCATTGGAAGCGGAACTGCCCTACTTACCTGGCCACCCTGAAGAACAAGAAGGAAGGTCCTTCTGGAGGTATGCTCGTTATTGAGTCTAACCTTACGGTTTCTTCTGCATCCAGTTGGGTGCTTGACTCTGGTTCTAGTGCTCATCTGTGCACTTCTATGCAGGGTCTTGAGGATAGCAGGAGGCTGAGGGATGGAGACATGATCCTACGCATCGGTAATGGAGCAAGAGTTGCTGCAGTAGCCGTGGGAACATACCCTCTTCGATTACCATCTGGTTTAGACTTAGTTTTAAAAGACTGTTATTATGTGCCTGCAGCTAGCAGGAATTTGATTTCTGTTTCATGCTTAGCACAAGAAGGTTATGTGATCACCTTCTTTAAGGACCATTGTAACATTCTTTATGAAAGAAATAAAATTGCAAATGGTTTTCTTATTAATGGTCTTTATCAGCTACATATTGATGTACCTATTTCTAACTATCGAGCAAAACGTGAATGCCAAACGACCTAGGGATAGTCCAAACGACAGATATCTATGGCACCTGAGATTAGGTCATATAGCAGAAGATAGGATTCAACAAATTGGAGAAAAATGGGCTATTGAGTCCATTGACTTTTGAGTCATATCCAACTTGTGAATCTTGTCTTCAAGGCAAAATGACTAAACTCCCTTTTGTTGGACATGGGGAGAGGGCCACAGATCTCCTTGCCCTAGTACATACTGATGTGTGCGGCCCATTTGATGTGCCGGCTAGAGGCAATTTTGTCTACTTCATTACCTTTACCGATGATCTGTCTAGGTATGGGTATGTGTATCTTATGAGACATAAGTCTGAAGCCTTTTGAAAAGTTCAAAGAATTCAGACATGAAGTAGAAAAACAAACTGGAAAAACCCATTAAGGTTCTTCGATCAGATCGAGGAGGTGAATACCTTAGCCGGGAATTCCTAGACTATCTTAAGGAAAATGGCATAGTCTCTCAATGGACTCCACCAGGAACACCTCAACTCAACGGGGTTTCAGAATGGAGAAATCGGACTCTATTGGATATGGTTCGATCCATGATGAGCTTCACAGACCTCCCTGATTTTCTTTGGGGACATTCATTGTTAACTTCAATTCTATTTACTGAATAGGGTTCCCTCTAAAACCGTTCCTACCACACCGTATGAGATATGGCACGGTAAGAAACCAAGTCTGAGTCATCTCAGAATTTGGGGTTGTCCGGCTCATGTCAAAAGACAACAAGCGGACAAGTTAGAGTTTAGGTCCTTTAGAGCTCGATTCATAGGATATCCTAAAGAGTCATTAGGATACTATTTCTACATTCCAGAAGACCACAATGTGATTGTGAGTCGACATGCCATCTTTCTTGAAAAATAGTTTATTCAAGATAGCGGCATTGGAAAGCAGATTAAGCTTGATGAGAAAGTCTCACAAGCAGAAAGAGCTAAGGACCAAGTGGAACCAAATCAGGTTGAGCCAATAAGAACACTACCTCCTCCACCTCGTAGATCGGAAAGAGTTTTCCCATCCCCCTGAAAGATACTTAGGTATTATTTCAGAGGAGTAGAGGAAATGTTCCTCATAGGTAATGGTGCTCATGGTGATGATCCCAAAACCTACAACGAGGCGATATCAGATATCGACTCCGAGAAATGGCTAGAGGCAATGCAGTCAGAAATTGACTCGATGCACTCAAACCAAGTCTGGACCTTGGTAGATCCACCAGAAGGTATAGTACCTATTGGGTGTAAATGGATCTTCAAGAGAAAGATTGGTGCAGATGGGAATGTGGAGACATTCAAGGCTAGACTAGTGGCAAAAGGTTATAGTCAACGCGAAGGCATTGACTATCAGGATACCTTTTCCCCAGTAGCTATGCTAAAATCCATCCGCACATTGCTTGCCTGTTGCAGCCTATTTCGATTATGAAATATGGCAAATGGACGTGAAAACGGCATTCCTTAAATGGATATCTTGAGGAAGATATCTATATGGAACAGCCGCTAGGTTTCACATCCAGTGATACTGATCACAAGGTTTGCAAGCTGCAAAGGTCCATATATGGACTTAAGCAAGCATCTCGGAGCTGGAACACTCGTTTCAATGATGTGATCAAAAAGTTTGGTTTCATCAAAAATGAAGAGGAACCATGTGTTTTCAAAAAGGGTCAGTGGGAGCGCTGTTGTCTTCCTCGTATTGTACGTGGATGACATCCTCCTTATTGGGAATGATATTCCCATGTTGACATCAGTCAAAGATGTGGTTGTCCAAGGAATTCTCCATGAAAGACCTAGGTGAAGCATCCTTTATTCTAGGAATTAAGGTCTATAGGGATAGACCGAATAGGATGCTAGGACTTTCACAGAAGATGTACATAGAGGAAGTACTAAAGAGGTTTAGTATGGAAAACTCTAAGAGGGGATTAATACCCTTCAGACATGGTATTCATCTTTCCAAGAAGATGTGCCCTAGCACACCTGAGGAAATAGAACGCATGAGCAAGATCCCTTATGCTTCTGCAATAGGGAGCCTCATGTATGCCATGCTATGTACACGACCTGATATAGCCCATGCTGTGAGTGTCACAAGCAGATATCAGTCAAATCCAGGTGAAGAACACTGGACTTCTGTGAAATGTATCCTTAAGTACTTGAGAAGAACTAAGGATATGATGTTGGTCTTTGGTAATGGAGAACTCCAAGTCCAGGGATACACAGACTCGGACTTCATGTCCGATATAGATGATCGAAAGTCGACATCTGGCAGAAGCATTCTGGCAAGAAGTTTGTGCTGTAATGAAGAGTTCCATAGCAAACGGTGATACCATCTCATCCGCGATTACCTTGAGAAAGGTTACGTTGAGGTCAAGAGAGTCAACTCCACAGATAATGTGGCAGACCCACTTACAAAGCCGTTGGGCCAGCAGAAGATCGAAGCCCACCTTGAGAAGATGGGACTTAGACTTGTAGCCAATTGGCTTTAGGACAAGTGGGAGATTGTTAGATATATGTGCCCTAGAAGCCAGAATTGGCTGACACTTGTAATACACTTCTAGGGGCAAAATTATAATTTTGACTATAATTAATAAAATGGGTTATTTTCTATCACATATGTGTATTTAGTGTCTGTGATACATCCTTTGAGTTAATGGTAATGATAATTCATATTTTCAAGAGTTGAAAATTTAAGACATGAATAATCATTATTAACTCATAAACATGCTCCCGACCATAGGATCATCACGAGGATGGTGATTGATCCGGAAGGTTGGTGTACAATCGCTTCTCTTTAGTAGATGAGTCTTGAGTCTACGGTGTGGAGACACCGGAGCGAGAGTACAGGTACTCGTTAGAGAACGAGGGCACTGAGCGTGACCACCTCGAGTAGTCATTAGGGAGTCTACCTTCTCGTCAATGACTGACTCGATGCTGCAGTAGTGTGTCTGGTTCTTTGACCTGAGATGCATCGGCAGTTCACCTTGAGGGTGTTATAGTTTGACTACACCATTACTCGGTCTCCTAGCCATATGGAACCCTGAGGTGTATGTTGGCTATAGCATGTTCATTGTAGGAACTGGATTGCATCAAGATGGAATCTATCTACCTCGGTGGTAGAGGAGCAGCCCTATGATGATCATGAGAATCAAGTCCAGAAATCCATGGCCATGGTAGAGTGAAATAATAGAAAGAGTTTCTATTTAGATTTTCACATTGGACTCGAATCGAATGATTACATCATATGACAGAGACTAGGGTTTGACGAGTTCACCTTAACCCTAATCTGATCGGGGCTCAAGATAGAAGAACTTAATCACACAGGTAGCTGCACCAAGAGGTTCGCATTCAGCTCTGATGGGTTGCCACCATATACTGCTAGGTGTCACTGGTGGATTTTGGGAGCAATTAGAATGATTTAGATGATCGATCATTCTAGCTGTTCGAATCAGAAGAGTTCTGATCCATCGAAAGGAGTTTCGATGATGTCGATGATAGAGATCATGACATATCCCATTACCATACAGAACTGAACCTAACTGGGTCACACAAACAAGGGTTTGAATCTGGTGATCATCAATTGAACTGATCTAGTTCAATTGATCTGAATGAGATTCAATTAGGTTCAAGGAAATCGTGCTAGCACTCGATTGAACCTAACGTTCTTCTTTTACTATCATAAATAAGTTGTCCTGACTGAGCCAAAGGAGTTTGTGCTCAATCAGAGGCCTTCATATGGTCTGACTGGAGGTTGTCCAAGTCAGAAATAGGTTGTCTTATTTTGTAAGACATTACCTGCCATTTTTGGTCACCTGCCATTTCTTGTTCTTTGACTTTGGTCAAAAGTCTACCTTTGACTGGTCAAATGTTGACCATTGATCACTTTGACTTTTGACCACATGTCATGCACCTATTGGAGAGCTGGTGGGGGCCTTGTCCCCCTGCCAGAACCTGGCAAGGAGAAGGGCGCACGCCAAGGGTGGCGTGAGCCCAAGTAGGAGGCGCCTAGGAGTCCTTGTTGGACAAGGACTCCACCTCCCTTTTGGATTCCAATTCAGAGTTCTACTAAGAATCCAAGTTTGACTGGTCTTAGGCGCCCTCTAAGGAGGAATCCAGGGGTCTCTATTCCAACCAATCAGATTTAGATCTGATTTCACAAAGGGTTGTGATTGGTTGAGAGGAAGAGGAGTTGGATCACAAGAGGTCTATAAATAAGACCCTGCGCCCAACCCTAATCCTAAGTGAATTCAATTAGAGATTTCCACATCCAAGGCTGCCTCTCCCCTCCTTCCTCCATGCCATAGCTTCTTCTCCCCTTGCTCTCCACGTCCAAAAGTGTTTTGGATTTAGTTTGGTGCGATTCAGATCAAGGAAAGGCGATCAAAAGCAAGAAGGCTGCGCTGCTGCAAAAGGACGACTGCAGATCTTCAAAAGAGTTTTGAAGATCCTCCAGATCAGATCTAGATCTGATTTTTGGAGGTGTGATAGAGAAGAAGAGGTTCTCCAGATCCAATCCGAGTGGATACCGGTAGAGGCCAGGCGCTTGCGTGGCTAAGATCCAGAACCTTCCACTGCAATCAGGATCATCTACAGGGTAATAGGATTACCCAAATCAGGTAAATTGAATTTGATTTAATTTATCTTCTTTTATTTTATTTATTAAAATAATAAGAATCAGATCTAAAACATATCAAGATCTGATTAAGGTCAAGAGAAAATTTTTGAAATATATCTCTTGATCTAATCAGATCTGGACGAACCTGGACCGAGAAATCAAGATTTCCCTTCATTATGTAGAGCTCCTAATCTGAGTCGCAGGCAGAGCATACTCCATCCATCTCCGTATCGATTGCCTAAGAACCACCTGCATCTATTCCTTCACCAGCATCTACTCCTCCACCGATATCTGAGCCTCCACCGCCAGCCACATCTCCAGCACATGCTCCACCTACCGATGAGTCTTCACTAGCATCCACATCGCACGATCCCATGATCAGTGAACGTATATTTTTATTATATTATTTATTTATTTATTTATATAGTTATTGTATACTCTTATATTTGTATAATGTATTTTCATTTCAGGTGCATCATCCGGTAGGATATTTCTATTAGGAATAGTATCTCAAAATCAATCGTCAGCCTGTTAATGATTGAGCTAATTTTATATTTATATATAAATTAATAAATAAATAATTATTATTTTAACATTTTTTTATCATAAGTTCTTTCATCTTCTAATAAACTCCTGTGTTGTGGTGAAGTCCTTAAGACTACCTAGAATCGACAAAGAAGAATTTATTATTTAGTCCTTAAACCTGTTCATGACCAAATGATACGTTGTTACTAAGGATGATAATATTTATCGAGTGTAGGTCATTACGTACCATATGGGTTGGTTCTCTTAACCAAGAAGTATGGACACATTAGTATGGCATGCAGGTGAGATGTAGTGGTACATCTACACTGAACATGATCAACTCTAGAGATTTTTTGCTATCAAGATTTGCTCTAATGGAATATGGGTATAACTGCCTCTCCGATCTGAGATCACCATGGTGACTTCCAAGCAATTCACTATGCTTTGGTGCTGAACTACTTAAATTTTTAATTCAATGATGGAAGATTTTTTGGCACAATCAAGTACTTGAAGAGTCGATATGCGAGTCAAGATGGGATTGACCACTCCAGCTCAGGAGCTGTATTCAGTTGTTTCAATTTATCAAATCTTTAGTCAGGATAGTTCTTGTGAGAAGTCATAGGATTGATTGCATTGAGACATGATTTGGATGTACCTTTCAAGGTTGATAGTTTAACTCTAAGTCATCGTATACACAGAGATCAAAGAGATGAATTATGCGGTAACCATATTCACGTAGATTCTAAATATTGCGATTAGGACTATTGGACCTATCCGAATGTTAGGTATTATTGCTAAATGGTCACTTCAATTAGTACAGAAATTAGTTCCTATACTACCAGCTTAGGTTTGAACCTACGGGATTATACATATTAGAAATTCCTGCCTGATCTGATGGTTGATGAAAAGTCCTACTAGACTGGGATACTATAGTCAAGAGCCTTATTGGACTGAGATTCTTTGATCAAGAGTTCTACTAGGCTAGGACTCTGAGTCCTGCTTGTTTGAAACTCTGTGATCAGAAGTTCCACTAGATTGGGACTCTATGGTCAAGAGTACCACTAGACTAGGACTCTTCGACTAAGAGTCCTACTGAACTAGGATTCTAAGTCCTACTTATATGGGACTTTATGATCGAGAGTCTCACTAGTATAAAACTTTGTGATCATGAATTTCACTTGTTTGGGACACCGGGATCAAGAGTCCTACTAGTTGGAGACTCTTCGATCAAGAGTTTCATTTTGATGGAACTCTATTGCCCGGACTTCCATCAAATTTGGACTCTATATTTATGAGAGATTTAATTAAAAATTTGATTACTAGTTAACTCAATTTGATAGAGTAATAATTTTTGGGTCAAGTTCAGTTGAATTGGATTCAGTTGGGTTTGACCTGATTAGGTTATGAGATGACCTAATCACCGAGGAGGCCAGTTTGATCCCTGATTTGATCAGGATTTGGGATTAATCAATTTCTAATTTAATTAGAATTTAATTAAGCTTAATTAAGTCTAAATAAGTTGGATTTAATTTGATCTAATTGGGCCTAGTCAAGTTGGTTTGGGTTGGTTCAATTGGATTAGATAAACTTAAGACTAGTTTGACTAGTCTTCTCTCCCTAGCACCACCTCACTTTGCACCATCCCTTCTCCATGAAAAAAAAGGTTTCTCATGATTGTTTTCCATGCAAAAGAGGGCTCACATCCTGCCTTCTCATGCCCTAAAAGGATAGGCTTTTGTTGGTTGCAATTTGAATTTAATTGGAGTTTGAATTCAAGCAACCACCTTATCTAATCCCTCATGCCACTTTGTTTTTATGCCTCTATTAAATTCTAGATTTTTTAGGATGTGCAATAATCTAAGAAATCCTCCCCTCTATGTGTGTGAGCCTCTCTCCTATGTGAGAAAAATAATTAAAAAAAATCAAAGAGAAGAAGAACCAAGAGAAAGAGAGGGCGCAAGGGTTTTTGGTGAAAGCTATCCTAGGGTTTCAACCTAGAATTTGAAAAGGGGTTTCATGAGATCTGAGTGTCAAATCATCACATAATTTTTTGGAGTACCTCCTCAACCTCTCATCTCCCTCTACTGTTGATCTGGAGCATTCAAAAATTTGGTGGAGGAAGATCGAAGCATTCGATCAAGATTCAACCATCAAGATCGTTCTACATTGAGCTAGCACCGGAGAGGAACCAATCGGGACCAGAACCTCATGTGGACCATCCATGGAGGCCAAACATGCTATGTGGCTACATCACGATAACCAAATCTTTCTGGTAGTGATTCGATTGTGGTGATCGACTATCCATGCAAAGATAACGTGTCCTGAACATGTAAAGTAGTAAAATCATTTTACTGCTGATATTGTTTTATTTTTAGATTTTCATGCATGTATGTCACATTAGATCCTAATTATGTAGGATTTTTAGATTAAATTTATAGCTCTAGAAAAATTAATTAGATTAATTTTTAATTTCGCTGCGTTTGATTTTCGAAAAAGTTTTGAAAGTAGAGATACAAACCCTCCATGCAAATCTTTAATGGTATCAGAGCATCTAGATTTTTAATATGATCTATATGCATATTTAGATTATTTTTTAGATTATATCTAAATAATAATCTAATTTTTAGATCTAAAAATAAAATTATGATTACACAGACTGAAGGTTATCCTACTATAAGGTTTATCCCTTACAATGAAAAGATTGTTCTAGTATATTGCTGATATAAAATATTGATCATAAAACTTTAGATTTGATCTAATATTTTTTATGATATGATTAAAAGGTTTTAATCCATTTTTTAATCATGGATTAGTGTTTAGATTAGATCTAAATTCATTCATGATTTTTTATGTAAGTGTACATAGATATGGATTAAACCTATAACTAGTACTATTTGTAAAATGACCCGACATATATTTGAAATGAGTCGACCCATTTGGTGAACTGTTCTAGATTATGAAAGAACATTTCAAAACTTTAAAAAATATTTTCAAAATGTTGAACCCCAATCCTCAGTTTAAAAACTTAATTAAGAATTAAGTATGATGAATTAGGATCTAGAATTATGATTTAAAGATCCTAAGTCATTGATCATAAAATTTGGATTATTAGGTTAGATGAGTTAGGTCCATTAATTGGATTAGACCTAAGATTAGTTAAAGAATTGACTAAATTAGAGTAATTGATCAAATCTAATCAAATGTTGATTTAGATTAGGTCAAGAACTCTTTAGACTCAATTATAATAGTTGTAGTTGGTCAAGTCCATGCCTTTAACAAAGACCAAATGGACTTGATTCATGGCTATGCGGTCAAACCCAAAATTACTAGATTGATCAAATTAAAACTAATGAACTAGATGGTGTCTAAGGTAAGTTTGGTAGTTCAGATAAATGATTTTTAATTGAGAGCTGCTCTCATTGATTTTGATCTTTGATGCATTAATGGTATATTCCTTCCACTAATCTCACTTACCTGACCATCCTGGTAAAATAAGTTTTGATTAGATCACTTGGTGATTTGGGCTCACCCATGTTAATTAGGTAAATCAGTATGACTATTTAGGTGCTCCTAATGCCAACTTGAATTAGGTTCTTTTTTATCTAACTTGATGAAGTCAGTGAGAGGATCAAAATTGGCTAGTTAATTTTTTTTTCTTTTCTTAAAATGAGTTAACCGAATCCTCTAAAATTATTAGGCCCTTAAAATGATAAAGTTATGGTGATAACTAAGTTATGGTGATAACTAAGTCATAGCTTTTCATTAAGTTAAGTAATAATGGGTTCATTAGTTAAATAATGTTGGAGTAGATCCATAACTGTGGAACATGGATCATCCTTTCAAGATCACCTGTAGGAGATATGGCACCACCTATTGCTATGAAAAGATAGAAGAAGACAAACAAACACAATCATATACGTGGTTCAGCCTAAGTACCTACATCCATGGGATATGCAATACTTCACTACTGAAAAAGAACAATATAGGAAATACAATCTCAACTCACCAAGCCTCTCTCAAGATCCAAAAGTATTCACCCATACAATGCTCTTAAAGTAATCCCAAGAAGACCCCCCTCATTGATCCACCAGTCCAGGGCCCTCGATATTCCTGGACACTCTGTGATCCTCTTAGCCTCTACATCAAGCCCCAACCTCTGTCCCTAGGCAATCTAGCCGTTCTAGAATACTCTCAACTTTCTTGATGCTCCTGGTGCTCCCTGAGACCCCTGGCTCTTCCTGAGACCTAGTTCTTGATCTTCCTGAGAAGCCCCTAGCATACTATGCTGAGATGCTCTCCTCGACTGCTGTACCGTCGAGCCTCTCTCAGCCTCTCGTGCCTTCAGGGAGGTACTATTGTAGTACTCTAGCGCTCCCTACCTTGTCTCTATGCTGCCAAAGAGATTTTTCCAAGACTCATTTCTTCTTAGGTTGTCTAGTCTTCTTATAAGCCCTGATCAATCCAATAGCCATCTGATCAGCTCCCGCTTGCTCTCCTGGTCGCTAGATAGCACAATAGCTCCATAGACCTCATGATTAGATCTGGTCTATGAGTCAGGGGCTGTAAACCCGATGAAAAGACTTTCATATGCATGCCCGTGCATGCTGTTCATCCATGCTGTTTGCCTCCATTGAGTCAGCTCGGTCCATAGTCGGGTCGGTTCGACAGCATCTCATTCGAGCATAGCTTTCTATCCGCCTAAGAGAGCTAGCTCAGATCTGCCTCGAGTCAACTCGATCTCACCCTGAGCCAACTCGACTACGTATCCAAGCCAGCCCGACTGTATTAGCTAATTCTTTTTTTGTGACTTTTGAATGTCATTCTTGGCTTATTATGGATCAAATCTTGAGGTGCAAGATTCCAACATTCTCCACCTCGACTCGATCTTCAGCTCCACCTCAAATTTGAGAGCTTCCTATATGATACCACCCCCATGTCTTGGGGTTATCGGTTGTTGCTTATGGATTGACAAACATGGGAGTCAAGCTAGATCGCTCGATCCCAAACTGAGTTTCATGCCCGATCAATCTCCACCTAGAGCTCCACCTCGCATTGAGCGCCATCTAGCTTTTTCTTGTACATGGGAGCATCCACCTTGATTATGCCCTTCTTCTAACTTGATCACCACCACAGCAACCCTTGGTACAACCTGACTTCTTCTGGCTCTGATACCACTGTTAGGATAGATCCATAACTATGGAATATGGATCACCCATCCAAGATCACCTATAGGAGATATGACACCACCTGTTGCTATGAAAAGATAGAAGAAGATAAATGAACACAACCATATGTGTGGTTCAGTCCAAGTGCCTATATCCACGGGACATGCAATGCTTCACTATCGAGAAAGAATAATAGAGGAGATACAATCTCAACTCACCAACCCTCTCTTAGGATCTAGAAAAACTCACCCATACAATGCTCTTAAAGTAATCCCAAGAAGACCCCCCTCATAGATCTACCAATCCAAGGACCTCGACATCCCTGGACACTCTGTTATCCTCTCAACCTCTACATCAAGCTCCAGCCTCGGTCTGTAGGCAACCCCATCATTTTAGAACACTCCCGACTTCCTCGATGCTCTTGGTGCTCCCTGAGACCCCTAGCTCTCCCTAAGACCTGGTGCTTGATCTTCTTGAAAAGCCCCTAGCATAGTATGCTAAGATACTCTCCTCGACTGCTGCACCATCGAGCCTCTCTCAGCCCCTCATGCCTCTAGGGAGGTGCTACTATAGCACTCTAGTGCTTCCTGCCTTATCTCTGCACTGCCAAAGAGATTTTCCCAAGACTCATGTTTTGTTAGGTCGTCTGGTTTTCTTATAAGTCTTGATCAATCCAATAGCCATCTGATCGACTCCAGCATGCTCTCCTAGCCGCTAGATAGCACAACAGCTCCATAGACCCTGTGACTAGACCTGGTCCATGAGTCAAGAGCTATAGACCCCATGAAAAGACTTTCGCATGCATGCCTGTGCGTGCCGTTCATCCATGCTGTTCGCCTCCATCGAGTCGGCTCGGTCCACAGTCAGATCGGCTTGGCTGCATCTCACCCAAGCACAGCTTTTTATCTTCCTAAGAGAGTCAGCTTGGATCCATCTCGAGCTGGCTCAATCTCATCCCGAGCCAGCTCGGCTGTATTTTCGAGCCAGCCTGACTGCATTGGCTAATCTTTTTCTCATGGCTTCTGAATGTCATTCTTAGCTTATTCTGGATCAATTCTCGAGGTGCAAGATTCTAACAAATAATCATTGGAGGCCCAGAGGCTTAGTGCTTATTGACTAATGGAATTATCATTCATAATATGATGATTTGGCTGTATCTTTCTAATGATGGTCAAGTTGGTCAACCAAAGTCAGGCCTGATCATTTGTTGGTTAGATGCATCAAATATGGTCATGTTAATAGTTAGACCTAGCCGAACCTTTTCAATGGATGTCAAAGCCTACTAATTAAATTTCCAGGGCAAAATTAAAAAATACTAAAAGTTGTTTAGAGAAATAATTAGTTATGAACCTATCTATAGATACACATAGGTTGACCAACCAAAGTTGGGCTTGTGTGTAGTCTATGTAGATTCTAGTATCCATTAAGGAATTCAAATAATTCCTCAAATTGGAGGTAGAGGCTAGCAGTTCATATAAAATAGTGGAAAAATTTTTAGACTAAAGTCTAAGTCTTTAAGATAATTAATTCATATACTAATTAGGTTTGATTTTTCTTAATGCAGATATGGCCACTACCTTATCGCTCTGGTCATTATTGGATAATGACAAACTCATGGGATCCAACTTTGATAGCTGATATCGAATGTTAAAAATTATCCTGAAGCATGAGCGGATCTTGTATGTATTGACTGATCTGACACTTGAGGAGCCAGCCCTGAATGCTAGAGGGACAATCAGAGATACTTACTAAAAGTGGCTCAATAATCGCACCTCCATTCGGTGCATTATGTTGGTGGTGATGAATGACGAGTTCAACCATAGGTTTGAGAATGCCTAGCCTTAGGAGATGCTTCAAATATTGAATGACTCCTTAGGCATGCCTGACGACGTTGAGAGGTACAAGACTAGTTGTGCCATTTTCAATGCTTGGATGAGAGACAAGGGGTCAGTCACCAATCATGTATTATAGATGATCGAAATGATTGAGTACCTGAGTAAACTGGGCTTTCTGTTGCATGAGTAGCTTGGGAAGGATATAATCCTGAATTCTCTGCCTAGGTCCTTCCTCCTTTTTCTTACTCATTTTAGAATGATGAAACCTATAGTTAACTACCACGGCTTGTTGGGGTTGCTGCAAAACTTTGAGAAGGATCACCAGCTCCACAAGAAGTCGGTGAATGTAGTGAGAGGATCTTCTTTTGATCGTTGACCTTTTAAGAAAGGAAAGAAGAACAACAAGAAGAAGAATAAGAAGGTACAATCGCATGTTGGGACATCTGCATAGGGTCAGACCAAGAAGTGCAAGTCCAACCAAAGCTAGGTAGAGTGCTTCTTTGCAAGAAGCAAGGGCATTGGCAGAAGAACTGTCCTTAGTATATTGCCTTCCTAGACCCAAACAGGCTAAGGAAGAAGCAAGTTGTTATTGGACAAGATAATTATATGATAACGCCTTGCTTCTCTATATATAATACTACTTCCTAGGTATTAGACATCAGAAGCTCTTATCATATTTGTAATTCGATGTAAGATTTGCAGCTCAGTAGGAGATTTGATGAAGGCGAGAGGTTTCTGAGCGTTGGAGATGGAAGATAAGTTCTAGTTCTAGCTTTAGGAATCATGAACCTTATAATCAATTCTCAAAGAGTTATTCTTAGTGAGTGTCACTTCTGTCCAAATTTTTTATTGAATGTTATTTCTGTAGGCCTTTTGGCTAAGAATAGTTATCAATTTTTAATTAAAATTTTTTTATAATATCATTTTAAATGGTGTTATGGTTTGTATTGGATAATTGAATAACAGTATTTACTTACTACCATATCCTGTTAACGTGGTCTAATCCTTCGATAAATATCCTAGATTAGATGATGTGTCAGGAGTCTACCTTTGGCACTATAGGCTAGGTCATATCAACAAGAACAGAATAAACAGGTTGGCTCAAGAAAGAATTCTTGAAGTTGGTGATTGTGAATCACTTTTGATTTGTGAGTTCTATCTTCTTGGTAAGATGACCAAGTCACCTTTTACTAGAAAGGATGAGCGAGCTAGTGAACTCTTAGGTCTAGTACATACTGATGTATGTGGACCCATGAGCTCAAGTGCTAGAGATAGATATTTCTACTTCATAACCTTCATGGATGATCTATCGAGATATGGATATATCTATTTAATGAAGCATAAGTCGGAGTCATTTAAAATATTTAAAATATTTCATAATAAGGTAAAAAAGCAAACTAGAAATAGTATTAAAACTCTTCGATTTGATCAAGGGGATGAATACCTTTCCAATGAGTTTCTGAGATATCTAGGATAGAATGAGATTCTCTCCCAATGGATCCCTCCTGGAATACCATAGTATAATGGTATGTTTGAAAGGAGGAATCGGACCATGTTAGACATGGTTCGATCCATGATGAGGTTTGCTGGTCTGTCAATCTTCTTATGGGGATATGTGCTTGAGTCAGCTTGTTATATTCTGAATAAGGTACCGAGTAAGTCTATTTTCAAAATAACATGTGTGATGTGGATAGGGTGTAAGCCAGTACTCTCACACCTTAGGTTTAGGAGGTGTCCGGCTTATGTCAAACATTTAGTAATGGACAAGCTTGGACCTAGGTCTGATAAGTATAATTTTATAGGATACCTAGAAGAGATAAAAGGGTATTACTTCTACCTTGCTGATGAGCAAAAAGTATTGGTCAGCCATAAGGCAATCTTTTTGGAAAAAAAATCTCTTAGTAAAGAAACTAATGTCTCTAAGGTCGAACTTGAGGAAGTTCGACAGATGAAAAAATCAAAACAAGTAGGTGAACCAGAGTCAAATTTGATTAGATCGAACTAGAATCATATTTAATTAGATCAAACCCAGAGCCTAGTGAATTTGCACCCTTAAGAAGGTCTGGTAGAGTACCACGTTAGTCGGACAGATGTTATGAATTATTCTAGGACCTGTGAAAATCCTTATACCTTCTACCAACTCTAAGAAAGCAAGTTGGAGATAATAGCAAGAAAGATAAAGATCAGATGATAAGAAGATGAGATGGCGGTAGAGTGAGAAAAAGAGAAAACTAGGATTTTAGGAAGAAAAGGAATTCAATTCATTCTCTTCTTTGTAATCTACATATACAAGTATATATATAGATACCCTGAGTCAACATGACTTAGCCCTAAAAAACTTTTCTTAACTAAGCCATACATGAAAATACTCATCCAAGCCTATGTAAACTCATGTCTTGCATGCTCTCATCCCCTAGACTAAAGACATAGCCTAATACTTGAATTAGCCACCTTAAGACCTCTCATACCAGGCCTTAACATCCCTTGGATTAGATCCAATCTAAGACCAAACAGAAAATCCATTCAGATTTGTTCACCACCGTCGAGCTGGCTGTTAGATATGAGTGCCCTAGAAGCCAGAATTGGCTGACACTTGTAATACACTTCTAAGGGCAAAATTATAATTTTGACTATTAATCATAAAGTGGGTTATTTTCTACCACATAAGTGTATTTAGTGTCTGTGATACATCCCTTGAGTTAGTGGTAATGATAATTCATATTTTCAAGAGTTGAAAATTTAAGACAAGAATTTTCATTATTAACTCATAAAATGCTCTTGACCGTAGGATCATCATGAGGATGATGATTAATCTGGAAGGTTAGTGTATAATCGCTTCTTTATAGTAGATGAGTTTTAAATCTATGGTGTAGAGACACCGAAGCGAGAGTACAAGTACTCATTAGAGAACGAGGGAACTGAGCATGACCACCTCGAGTAGTCATAAGGAAGTCTACCTTCTCGTCGATGACTGACTCGATGCTGTAGTGGTGTGTCTGGTTCTTTGACCTAAGGTACATCGTCAGTTCACCTTGAGGGTGTTATAGTTTGACTACACCATGACTCAGTCTTCTAGCCATTCGGAATCCTAAGGTGTATGTTGGCTATAGCATGTTCATTGTAGGAATTGGATTGCACCAAGATGGAATCTATCTACCTCGGTGGATGAGGAGCAGCCCTATGATGATCATGAGAATCAAGTCCATAAGCCCATGGCCATGGCAGAGAGTGTGAAATAATAGAAAGAGTTTCTATTAAGGTTTTCACATCAGACTTGAATTGAATGATTAAATCATATGATAGATATTAGGGTTTGACGAGTTCACCTTAACCCTAATCTGATCGGAGCTAAGATAGAAGAACTTAATCACATAAGTAGCTGCACCAAGAGGTTCATTTTCAATTTTGATGGGTTGCCACCATATGCTGCTAGGTGTCACTGGTGGATTTTGGAAGCAACTAGAATGATTTTGATGATCGATCATTCTAATTGTCTGAATCAAAAAAGTTCTGATCCATCGAAAGAAGTTTTGATGATGTCGATGATAGAGATTCATGACATATCCCATTACCATATAGAATTGAACCTAACTGGGTCACACAAACAAGAGTTTGAATCTGGATATTATCAATTGGACTAACCCAGTTTAATTGATTTGAATAAAGATTCAATTAGGTTCAAGAAAATCGTGCTAGCACACGATTGAGCCTAACGTTCTCCTTTTTCTATCTTAAAAGTTGTCTTGAATGAGCCAAATGAGTTTGTGCTCACTCAGGTACCTTTACCTGATTTGACTGGAGCTTGCTCAAGTTAAAAAGGGATTATCTTAATTTATGAAATAAATTTGAGACAACACCTGCTATTTTTTGTCACCTACTAATTCTTATACTTTGACTTGGTCAAACGTTAACCTTTGACCCTTGGACATCTGCCCATGTGTCACGCACTTAATGGAGAGTAGATAGGGGCTTATCCCCTCTCTAAAAATTAGAAAGAAAGGGGCACATGCCTAGGATGGCGTGCGCCCAAGGATAGGGATGCTGGAGTCCCATACAGATGGGACTCCAGGTTGCTTGTTGGATTCAAACTAGGTGACCCTCATCCATAGACTTTGACAAGTCTTAGGTGCCACCTTAGGATGAATCTGTGGGTCTCTCATCCTATCAATCAGATTTAGATCTGATTGAATGAAGCAACATAATTGGCTGGGGTGATGCAGCACTGCATGGCGTAGTAGAGTCTATGAATAGACCCTATCTGTGCCCACTTTTGAGAACTCCTCTTCCAAGCCACGCCCCAAGGCTGCCCCTCTCCCTTCTCCATGCCATCATCTGGCCCTCTCCCTCCTCTCCATGCCCAAGTAAGTTGGGTCTTTAGATTAGTGCGAGTCAAGCAAGGAAGGCTGACGAAAAAGGAAGAAGGCAGCACTACTGTAGAGACGACGGGTGATCTTCAGAAGGTGTTTTGAAGATCCTCTAAATCAGACCTAGATCTAATTTTTGGAGAAAAGAAAGAGAAAGAGAAGATCTCTAGATCTAGCCTGAGTAGATACCGATAGAGGCCAGGCACTTCCGTGGCTAGATCCAGAACCTCAGAGCTTCCGCAGGATCATCAACGGGAAATCAGATTATCCAAGATCAAGGTAAAAATTAATTTAGAATTAATTTAGTTTATTTTATTAATTATTAGATTATAAATTAAATCTAAAAAAAATATCAGATCTGATCTGAATTTGAGAGAAAATTTTTGAAATATGCCTCTTGATCCAATCAGATCTGAACGAACCTGACTTGAGAAATCAGGATTTTCCTTCAACTGGTATCAGAGCCAGGTTCTTAAATTTTTTTTTTTAGATATGATTTAATCTAATTAATTAGTGATTTTAGATATTACATGAAATATTATTAGATCTAAAATCAAAAAATTAAAAAATTAAAATAAATTAATTTATATCTACTATGTATGAGATACATAACTAGACTAGGAATAGAATTATTCTATGTATAGTCTAGTTTGATCATAATTTTTGTTTGATTAAAAGTAATTTTTAGATCTATTTATTTTTTATTTTTTGATATTATAAATATTATAATTAGATCTAAAAATAAAAAATAAAATAAAATTAATTGTTCATATAAGATATGATAGTTGCATGTTTAGACTAGTTGTAGAATAGTTCTGCAAATAGGTCTAGATTAAATTTTATTTGATATGATCAAATTTAAATTTAATTTTTTAGATGATTATGAGATAATTTAGATCTAAAAAATATGCATGCATGATATATGTGATATATACAAAACATGTTTTAATTAGATCTAATTTTTTTATATGAGATATATGCTTAGATCTAATTTAGTTTTGTAGATTAGTTGTATTTCTGATTAAGGCGTTCCCCTTGGCCGTCCGATCATAAGAACAAAGTAGGATTTAAAGCCCTCTCCTCCCATTCGATGGGGTGTTCTTATGATGTGTAGGGGTGCTGCGCGTTCGTCCTTAATCAAAATTGAAAACTTACTTTCTGCAAAATCCTAGATCCTGAAACCCTAGGATCTTATTTACATGTTTTATTTATGAACCCTAAACTTAATTAAGAATTAAGATTATGAAATATAATTAGGTCTAAAATTAAGAATTTTAGATCTAAGACATATTCATAAATATTGGGTTCGGGCTTGGGTAGCTCAATTAGGTCTAAGCGGTTGATCAAACCGAATCAAGAGTTGGTTAGATGGGATCAACAGTGCTTAAATTGACCAGCCTAATAGGATTAAGTCTGGGTCAAGATCGAGTCACGTGAGTGATCGATCAAGCTAAGACCTAATTAGGCTCAGTGGTTAGAGTCTGGATTGTAGGCTAATCCGATTGGTTCTGGCTCAATAATTTGGTGTCTAAGGTAAGTTTGGCAGATACGATCGACTGATTTTTAATTGGGAGCTACTCGACTCGAATGCATTCTTATCGAGTTAATGGCATATCCCTTCCACCGATCTCACTTACCTGGCCATGTTTGTTGACTCAGTTCTGATCTGAGGTGGTCAATAATCCGAGCTAACCCATGCCACTAGGTTAGTCATAATAGTTATGACTATGTCAAGTCTAGTTTAATGAGACCTAAATCAAATCTTCCTAAGAAAAGATTAAGTCTAAGGTCTTCCACCATTGTAGATGTGCGGGCCCTTTTCGGGTTGATTATTCTCGGCTGGTTACAGTGGTTCAGTTGCACCGAAAAGATGCAACCATGTCTATTAGGCATTGGATGCTATAGGCTGGAGGATGGATTGGGCTCAATATTCTGGATACGGTGAGAGACTCAATTAGGAATCCAATCTATGCAAATGGTGGGTCTGACTTAACTAAGGAGTGGATCAATATTCTAGACATGGTGAGATTCATGAATTAGAGACCAAGTTTGGGTGCACCATGATTAGAGAATCATTGAACAAGAGTTGTTCACTCATTGGCTAACCCATCACCAATAACTGTTAGGTGAGGTGATGAGTCAAGTTGGTGGGACCGCACCACCCACTAGAAATCAGTAATCATAGAGATTTTTGCATCTCTACAGAGGGAGTGTAGGGATCCGAGAAAATAGTAGAAGCTAATTTATTTAAAAATAAAATCTCTAAATAAATTGGTTAAGTCTTAATTACAATATCTAACTAGAAACTTTGACTCTCTATAGAAAAATGTCTGCATCCAACCCACTAGCACGAATCCTGGACACCCATAGACTGACCGGACCAAATTACAAGGATTGGCTTCGAAACTTCAAAATTATTTTGGGTTTGAGAAGTTAACTCATGTATTGGACCAGGACCCTC